>OW029924.1:19035000-19097142 GCA_932305915.1 Agriopis marginaria
TATAATATCATTATAATATTAAACATCATAATACTATTACAATATCAAAAACTATAAAACCATTATAATATTATAGTTTAATATTTTGTCGTAATAACTTAATGGTCAATACAATTACTATAAAAATCACTATAAAAATTACAATTGTTAATTTTTATAGTAATTTATAATATATAGTAATTTATAGTAATTTATAAATTATCATCATAATTAATTATTATTATTATCATCATTATTATTATTCTAAGATAACAAAATCGAAATAACTAAAAATAAATATAGTGTTGTTGGAAGTATCCCTGCCCAACTCTGGTGACTCGCCCCACGACCTGCTTGGCGAACACGATAAACCTCATTTTTATCAAACATACTGTAACTCATTTCGCTAGTCGCTCGCAAAAGAAAGATAGAAAAGAAGAATTACTTTATATTGATATTAGATTGCTCGCAAAAGAAAAATAGAAAAGAAGAAATACTTTATATTAATATTAGATTGCCCAGCAAGTTGCCAAGCAAGTTGCCCGGCAAGTTACCCAGCAAGTTACCTGGCAAGTTGCCCGGCAAGTTGCCCAGCGAGTTGCCCGGCAAGTTGCCCAGCAAGTTGCCTAGCAAGTTGCCCGGCAAGTTGCCCAGCAAGTTGCCCAGTAAGGTTTATGTGTTGTTGAAATTTTTGAGGTGTTTAACAATGTGGTGAGTATAGTTCCTAAAAGCTTCCATGGCACTTTCGGACTCAGACACCTGGACGAGATCAAAGGGGTCAGTGATAGATCCAGAGGCCTGGGTGTAGTCATGCCTGGCGGAGCCAAATCTAGGGCATGTTGTGAGCAAGTGATTTATGGATTGTGTGGTGATGTTATCGCAGGGGCAGTGGTTGTTGTTGAGTATTTTGAAGCGTTTGAGATATTCTTTGTGATAACCGTGGTTAGTGAGTATTTGGGTTACAGCAAAATCGGGTTTGATGGTTTTTAGGAATTTGGTGAGGTTTTCGTGTGTTGAAAATAGGTAAGAAGAATTCAGCAGTTTTGGTTTTAGAGATCTGCTTGTTCCGGTGTTTAATATGGCTGATGGGGATGAAGTTGTAATCCGGTTGTTTATGCAACGCAGATGCGGATTTTGCCATATTATCCGCAAGTTCATTTCCCTCAATTCCAATGTGACCCCTGATCCACACAAACCGTATGTTTGTGCCCAAGTGGCAAGCAGCATGGATAGTTTTGAAGATTTTGACAGCTAGTTGATTGTGAGTGTTAGGGTTGGTGAGTTCAGTCAGGCCTGATTTGGAGTCTGATAGTATAAATGCATTCATAATTTGTTTGTTTTGAATCCATAGACATGCCTGTTCAATGGCGAGCATTTCTGCCTGGAAAACTGAGCAGCAGTCATGTAATTTGAGCTTTTTCTTAGCATGGATGGCGCCGTTAGGATCAAAAGCGACAAATGCCGCTCCCACCATTTCGTCGAGTTTGCTGCCATCTGTGTATATCTGCCATGCTTCATGCATTTCAGGGCAGAATTTATCGAATTCGTCTATGTTATTGATTGCATTAAATGTGACGCCTTGTCTATTGGAGGGGTGGAGAAGTGTATTTGGTTTTGCAGGTGTCTGTATTGGGGTGTCAGAGGGGATGAATTTGGATATACCGTTGAGTTTGGTGGTCTCGATGTCAGCGATTTCCCTGACCTTGTCCGGAAGCGGGGTCAGCTGTGCAAGTGATATTGCCGCTGCTGTGCTGGTTGTCCTGAATCCGCTGATCATTTTGATTGCGAATAGTCTTTGTAGTGATAGTAGTTTATTGTTGGTCTTGTTGTATTTGAGGGCTCCTGCCCATATGGCAGCAGAGTAGCAGATTATAGGTTGAATTACTTGTAAGTATATGGTTTTTACATTGTCAGGGTGTATGCCCCAGGTGGGTCGTATGTATGTATTAAGTTTGTGGTGGAGTTTAATTGCTTTGTCTATAATATGTTCTGTGTGTTTGATAAATTTCAGTTTACTATCTATAATGACGCCAAGGTATTTGATATGTGTAGAGATGGGAATTGCCATGGTTCCTGTTTTTATTGAGCATTTTTTGGCCTTACTGGTGAAGGGGATGACCTGGGTTTTGGCTGGGCCAAATTCAAGTTTAACTTCTTTGCCCCAATCCACTATGCTTTGGAGGGCCTTGTTGGTGATTGTTTCTAGGGTGCCAGCATTATTAGCCTGGGCGATGAGGAGAACGTCATCCGCGTAGGCCTGAATGTGGCAACCTTCAGGGAGCTTGGTGTTAAGGAGTTGATCTAGGAGTAGGTTCCAGAGGGTGGGGCCGCATACAGAGCCCTGTATACAGCCCTTAGTCATATCTTTGCTGGTAGTGTAGTCTGCGTAATTGATGAGGATTTTCCTGTTGTTGGTGTAGCTATATAAGATGTTATATATATTTTGGGGGCATTTGATTGTTCGGAGTTGTTGGAATATGGCCGGCCACCATGCATTGTCGAAAGCAGCTTTGATGTCCAGCGAGACGGCTATTACTTGTTTTTTGCTGGAGCGTGCTTTGTTAATTATATTTAAAGCTGTACTGATGGCATGGCTGGTGGAGGTTTGTAATTTAAATGCGAATTGTTGTTTACAGTCTGTGTTGTTAGTGTGCATGTGGTATGTGAGTCTGTTTATTATTAGTTTTTCAAGGAGTTTGCCAAGGACATTGATTAATCCTATTGGTCTGAATGAGGAGGTATTGTTGTAGTCGGTTTTGTCCGGTTTTGGTATTATTTTGATTTGTGCAGTTTTCCAAGTGTCAGGGAAGAATTGCAATTCCAAGCAGCGGTTCATAATGAGTGTGATGATGTTGGGAAAGTGTTTGGCAAATTGTGAACAAATGTCTGAGGTTAGGTGGTCAGGTCCAGGCGTCTTTTTTGGGTTCATTGTTTTGAGTGCCTCCATAATTTCAATGGTAGTGAACGGAGGTTCTGGGTTGGTATCGATAGGGGCTATCATAAGAGTTCTGGTGTGTTGTTGTGTGTGATTGTCATTGTAATTGTCATCAGGGAAGAATTTATTAACGAGTGCTTCAGCGGTGTCGTTGGTGTCCTTGGTCCAGGTTCCATCGTCAAGTTTTAGAGTAGCAGGTGGTGTAGGTGGTGGTTTGGTTCGGATGATACGGTTAGTGATGCTCCATACATTCTCCTTCTGTTGTTTATTGCAGAATTCCTTGAAGTGTTCTGTTGATGTTTTGCTGATAGCATCAAAGTAATTCTTCTTTAATTCTTGTTTTTCAATGATGGCGTCAGCAAGGGGTAGTTTTCTTTTGGAGAGTCTGTTTAGTAGATGATGATTTTTTATTACTTTTTGTTTTAGGTTTTCGAGATTTTCATTCCACCACGGGATGCGTGTTTTGAGGCAGGATGTACGCGGGAGGAGTTTGTCACAAGCGTGTTGTATGGCGAGCGTGATGTCTATTATGTATTCGTTTAGTTGCATTTGTGTTAATTGACTAATTTGGTTTTCTGAGACATGTGTGTTGGTGTTGATATGGGTGTTAATTTCTTCGGTGAATTGTTCCTGTATCAGGTCCCACTTGACTGAAGAGGTGTTATATCGGAATGTTGTAGTTTTCTTATTCTTGGAGAGTTGACTGATGAAGTTAATGTTGAAGGTGATTGCGTGATGATCCGATAGTGTGCATATTGTAGTGTCAATTTTCCATTGGTTGATTTGTGGATGGTTAAGTCGGGTTGATTGCCGTACGAGAGTGAGATCTATTATAGATTCACGAATTCGTCCATGAGTGGTGGTATGGAAGGTGCTGCCTGCATTTCTGTCATTGCATAGTTGGAGGTCGTGTAGTGTGAGGAAGTCAGCGATTAAATCACCACGTTTGTTGTTAGTGCTGGAACCCCATGAGGTGTGCCAGCCGTTAAAGTCTCCTCCAATTAGATGCGAGCTTCCAGTGTGTGTTTTGAGGAAGGTGTCAAGCTTGTTGAGATTCTGTTCAGCGTGTCTATCAGTACGTTTGTTGTGGTTATTTGGTTCAATGTAGACTGATGTAAGGAATATTTTTTGTTCATTGTTCATTTTTATTTGTACAGTTACAATGTTTGTGTCTGAGTATTCTCGTTGCCCGAGGGAAGCGAATGCACCGTCTCTAATGAGTATTGCTGATTTGACCGGAGCATTCTTGGGGTCGAGTGAAGGGAACTGGTGGGTGAGGTATCCCGGTATGTTAGATAATTTGCCAGTTTTCCCTGTGTATGGTTCTTGTAATAGTATTATATCAGTGTTGTTTTTGTTGATGTGTGTTTTAAGTTCGTGTAGAGCGCTGTAGCTGCGTGCGAGATTAACTTGCACACAGCTTAATTGGTTTTTGTTTAAACGATGTTGTGCGTTTAGACTACTCGCCATAACTTATTCTGCTGATAATGTCTTGGCGTGCTTTTTGCATGGTGGGGCATAGAGTTGAAGTAGCGCTATGGTTAGTGGGCTGGTGGTTTCCGCGCTTGTTGCAGTTTATGCATTTGAGCTGGTCGTTGTTTTCTTTGTTTGGGCAGTCCGCATAGCCGTGTCCGTGGGAGGCGCAGTGAGAGCAAATGGTTTCGGTGTTTTTGCACCATTTGCGGGTGTGTCCATACTGCAAGCATTTGTAGCAGTGTAGCAGAGGGACATAATCTTCCACGTGTATCCTCTGGTGATCTATGTTCACCTTGCCATGCGTGACTGCAGCCTTCCACGCAGCTGGGGTCGCGATGAATACTGCATTGTATAGTTCGGGGTTTCTGTTATTTCGTTTAAACCGAAATTTAATGTAGTCGCCTTGTTTGAGGGAGTGTTTGATGTGATCGTTTTGGGTGACCAGGAGTTCATTAATTATATCAGGTTGGGTGCTGTTTTTTATGCCTTTAAGGATGAGCATGGGCTGTAGTTTCTTGCATTCTTGCGCAGTTACTTGGGATGTAGGGTCACTGATTTTGTTGAGAGTGGTGTTGAGTTGATTAGGGTTGTCAAAGGTGACTTTAAGTCTATTTCCTGAGATAACCTTGACGTTGGAGGGGGCAAAATTAGTATCTCTGAAACTTACTGATTTTTGCCAGGCTATGAAGGTTTCAGTTGAATTGGTGGTTTTGGTTTTTGGGGCGACTATTATTGCCGGTTTGTATAAAGGGATTGATTTTTCTCCAAACGGCTCGGGAGACCCTCCATAGGTGTTGGTAGTCGGGTGTGGTTTATTTATCTCGTTTTTTGAGTAAGTGTGTTTGAGGGAGTCATTAATTTTGGAGAATTCCTCACGTATGATGGTTTTAATTGAGGTGGTGAGGTCCTTTTGGTTAGCTGGAGTAGGGGTGGGGGATTGTGGTCCTTTTACACTGGTGCGGAGACAGTCATGAGCGTTAGTGTCCTGCTGTATTTCCTTGACCAGTCTCACGATGTCTTCCTTGTTTGGTTAGGTTAGGTTAGGTTAGGTTAGGTTAGGTTAGGTTAGGTTAGGTTAGGTTAGGTTAGGTTAGGTTAGGTTAGGTTAGGTTAGGTTAGGTTAGGTTAGGTTAGGTTAGGTTAGGTTAGGTTAGGTTAGGTTAGGTTAGGTTAGGTTAGGTTAGGTTAGGTTAGGTTAGGTTAGGTTAGGTTAGGTTAGGTTAGGTTAGGTTAGGTTAGGTTAGGTTAGGTTAGGTTAGGTTAGGTTAGGTTAGGTTAGGTTAGGTTAGGTTAGGTTAGGTTAGGTTAGGTTAGGTTAGGTTAGGTTAGGTTAGGTTAGGTTAGGTTAGGTTAGGTTAGGTTAGGTTAGGTTAGGTTAGGTTAGGTTAGGTTAGGTTAGGTTAGGTTAGGTTAGGTTAGGTTAGGTTAGGTTAGGTTAGGTTAGGTTAGGTTAGGTTAGGTTAGGTTAGGTTAGGTTAGGTTAGGTTAGGTTAGGTTAGGTTAGGTTAGGTTAGGTTAGGTTAGGTTAGGTTAGGTTAGGTTAGGTTAGGTTAGGTTAGGTTAGGTTAGGTTAGGTTAGGTTAGGTTAGGTTAGGTTAGGTTAGGTTAGGTTAGGTTAGGTTAGGTTAGGTTAGGTTAGGTTAGGTTAGGTTAGGTTAGGTTAGGTTAGGTTAGGTTAGGTTAGGTTAGGTTAGGTTAGGTTTTTTTTTTTTTTTTTTTTTTTTTTTTTTTTTTTTTTTTTTTTTTTTTTTTACTATCTACCCTCCAAGTCTATTGGAGCCTTTTTGTACTTATACCTGTCACGCCAGTTCTCGCTTTTATGCCTCTCGTACTTTCATGCAGATTCTTTCTCTCATTCATCTCAATCATTCTAATTGGTGGGATGCCAATTACTTTACATTTGTGTACCTATCTAAATGTATTTGTTTTATTTTTATTTACAGGGTATTACATCTAAAATAATTTCTTCAGCTTAATATTTATCTAGAATTACATACCGTATATATACAATATATATTGTTGTAATTCACTTATCTACTTTTATTTTTATTGTTTACCTTTCTTATTATATACCTACAGTAATCTAAAAATTTATTTCTAATTATATTATTACCTACGATTTCACAAAGATTTCCTATAGTTATATTTACATCAATTTCGTTTTCTGTATCAAATCTTTTAACTGCGTAGATGGGACATTCTGTGATGACGTGAAGTGCGCTCTCCTCAACATCCGGATCGCACGCACACGAAGGACTCTCCTTGCACTTGAATCGATGCAAGTACGAGGAGAATCCACCGTGGCCTGTTAACAACTGGGTGATGACGCCATCAAAAGTCATCTTTTTTGTGATTTTATATGCCTTGATTGCATCCGGAAAGAAGGTCCTTGTCGTCGATGCCGTCCCCCCACCGACATATCTCCGGTTCCATTCGTCAAGCGAGTCTAACCGGATTTGTCGCTTGACGAATGACACCGGGCACCTGTCGTAGTTTGCTTTGGTCTTAAGTCGAAGCGCCGCGTACTTAGCTAGCTCGTCTGCCCTTTCGTTTCCTTCCATCCCTGCGTGCGCCTTGATCCAATAGAGTTGGATGGTATTACCGCGTTGTGTTATTTGGCGTATGTTCTCTCTAGCCTTGACTGCCAAAGGATGGAAGGAAATGTTGTTGACTACTGTCTCCAGCGCGGATCTCGAGTCGCAATATATGTTGCTTGTTTGCGAGTTCCGGCTGAGTACGATGTCGGTAGCCTCTAACAGGGCAAGCAGCTCTGCTTGATAAACGGTGCAGCATTGTTCCAGCTTCAGTTTTCGGGTTGCGGTTTCCACGCCACTGTCCCATATGGACACTGCCGCGCCAACCTTTCCCTCCAGCTTACTCCCATCCGTATAAATACTGAGTCCGTCGTGGTTAATCTGTTCCAATGCTGCACCGTTCTCCACGCAGGTGTATCGCAGCTCCGCCCATTGTGCAGGATGTGGAAAATTCGCGAAATCTACTGGTCTCTCTATTTCTCTATCTACTGTTTCCTGCCGGGGGTATCCTCTTCTTGCTAAATACAGCGAGGCTGCTTCCCTGATACGTATGTCCAGGGGGAGCAGCCCGGCAAGCAACAGGGCTGAGTTGAGAGAGACTGTGCGGTAACCTTTAATTATCTTCTGGGCGAAGCTGCGCTGCACCGCGTCGAGCTGCTTCCTAGCGGTAAGTTTATTTGACGCAGGCGCCCATGCACCGGCTGCGTATAGGATGGTGGGTTCGACCACTGCCGTATACAGGGTCCTGACTATTGCGGGCTGCAACCCCCATTGGAGTTTTGCAGCCCTTGACAATTTTTTATAAAACGTAATGGCTTTACGGCAGATGTTGCTTATGTGCGCATTAAAAGTGAGTTTATCGTCAATAGTCAGGCCCAATACTTTTATTTCCCTTGACATGCCGATGTCGATCCCAGCCATGTTCAGGCGTGGTGTGTCGTATTTTAGTTTCCGCGTGATAGTCATAGCGTTTGTTTTGTGCGGCGCGAATTTTAACTTGTTTCTGACACCCCACTCCTGGACACGTCTGAGTGCGACATCGGCTTCTCTCTCTATTTCTAGGGCAGTTCTCCCCTCAAAGACAAGGACGACATCGTCGGCAAAGGCCTGGCTATAGTGACCGCTGTTCTCTAATTCCTTCAGTAGTGGATCGAGGATCAAATTCCACAGTATTGGGCCACCAATCGAGCCCTGGACACATCCCTTACTCGTCTTCCTCCCGTATTCTTCGCCAGCGTATCTAATAGTGACTTCTCTGTCACTGAGATAGCTATCCAGTACCCTTCTCAACTTTAGCGGACTCTCTTCCTCAGCCAGACGGATTCTTATAGCCGGCCACCAGGCGCTATCGAAGGCTCCCTCTATATCTAATGATACCAATGTCACTATCTTTTTCTCTTCAAGTTTCGATTGGATGTGCTGCGTCAGAGTATATAGGGAGTCTTCGGTGCTTTTCTGGGGCATGAACCCGTACTGGCGAGTACTCATCCTCGGGATTAGTTGGTGCTTCAAACGGGCAATCAGCATCTTTTCGTACACCTTCCCTAATACAGGCAAAAGCCCAATCGGCCTGTAAGACTTTGGTGTGGTGTACGACTCTTTGCCGGGCTTGCGAAGTACGACAATGGTTGCTACTTTCCATATCCGGGGAAAAAGTTCGAGTTCCAGGCACTTGTTGGTCAGCCCAAGAAAGAGGCCTTGGTCGTTGTTGATGGCCTGGCAACAAATGTCCGGAGTTAGGCCATCCGCTCCTGGTGCTTTTTTGGGGTTGAAAGCTTGCATCGCGATTCTCAATTCGGTTTGCGTGAATGGTGGGTAACATAGTCCATCTTGTTCTTCGCCATTTACTCTCTCCGCCTTCATTCTGATCTCGCTTTGCTCGGCGCTGTCGGTTTCTGCTAGGTCTTCCGGGTAGAAGGTGTTCGCTAATAATTCCACGGAACCTTTCGCATCCAGCATTTTTCCACCCATCTCAAGTGGCAGATCCTCCTCCCTTCTCGTCGTTCTACCGATCACTCGGTATATCCCATCCCACATCCCTTCCTTGTCTTGCGTCCTACAATACTCCTTCCAACTCTCGACCTGGGCTTTTTCAGCCATTAATTCATATTCTGCTTTATGTTTCAGGTACTCTTCGATGACCATCTGCTTGCGGACCGGTGCGGCACAACGGATCCTGCGCCTTCTGGTGGTGACCTCCCTCTTCATCCTCTCGAGCTCGGCTGTCCACCACGGAATCTTAAATTTTTCATTGTTTTTCTTTTCAGGTATTGTTTGTTTGCATGCTTCTACTATTGTATTCGTGTATTTTTCTATTGTTTTGTCCAAATAATCTTTATTGTAAATTTTTTCTATTTCAGATGGTGTTAATTGATTGTCTATGAATAATTGGTCCCTTTTCTCACGAAAAAGTTGCCAATTAGCATTTTTTGTGTTAAAAATTCTTGTTGTTCTGGTTATTTTTGGTTGGCCGGATTTGTCTAAATAAATTTTAAAAACTATTCCGTTATGGTCCGAGCTCGTGAGGTTGACTTCCACTCTCCAGTCGTCTATCAGGTCGAGCATGTCTAACGAACAGGCTGTGACGTCGACGTAGCTATGGTATCGTTGGCCGCCCCTGATGGTATCGAAGGTTGGTATGTCTCCTACGTTTAGTACCTGAAACCCCAGTTCGTCGAGAGTTGATGCCATTTCTTCCCCTCTGTGGTCTATTCTGGCACTACCCCACCAACTACTCTTTGCATTGGCGTCTCCTCCGATGACCATCCTCCGAGGTCCTAGCTCTTTCTTGATCTTAGTTAGGTGCTCCAGGTCTAGCTCTATTGGCTGGTCTGACTCGAAGTAGTAGGATACCAGCGTGATCTTCCAGGTTCTGCTTTGGACTCCTAACACAACGATATTGTTCGTGGTTAGTTCCGGGTACTGTGTGATCACGAGATTCGGATCGAAGACTGCTATTGCAGCCTTCACAGTCCCTTCTCCTATGGCAGTGCTCTGGAAGACCCTTACGCCCCGGTAACTCCTCATACTCTTCGCCCCGCCCACATATGGCTCCTGGAGCAATGCGACAGCTGCTTTCCTGTTCGCGGCTTCTATGAAGATCTCACTTGTAGCTAGTTTTTTCCTTTGGAGATTGGCTTGCAAGACTTCGAACACCGGGACCACCTTAGCAATAGGCCACAGTTGATCGGGCCAATGCCTCCCATCTTCTTCTTACTGGACATTCCTGGCTGAAGGCTCCGTGGTCAACTCTTTGCATTTTTGCCTTTGCACAGTTCACACAGTTCGGGGTTGAGTCTGCCATCCACTCTGCACACTTTGCTTTTAGGTGTTGGCCCCCGCAGTGGCTGCACACATCGGCCGCATCGCGACAGAATCGGCGGCCATGTCCGTACCCTAAACAGCGCGAGCACTGTATTAGGGGAGACTGGTCGGCGACTCTGACTCTCTGTATGTCGACTTGTACAGCCCCTGCTTGGGTCAATCGCTGCCAAATCTGTGGTGACACCTTGGCGACTACGTGTGCTGTGAGTGGGTTTCTTGCCCTTCGTCGATAGCGGATCTCGATCCTGTCTTCGTCATCGTTGAGCCCACTCAGTATGTGCGAGTTCTGTTTCCGGAGCGCTTTAATTACATCTTCATCTGAGTTGCTCTGAAGAACACCATAGAGCACGATCAAGGGATCTTTGTTTTTGATCTCCTCTACCTCCAGTTCTCTTCCATTTTCTCTTATCCGCTTTTTTACCTTCTCCATCTCTTCCTGATCCTTGCATCCCACGATTACTTTCCTATCCTTAGCTTTCCTTATCTTGTCCACCACTATGCCCCCTTCCCTTGCATTAATTGCTTGTTTTATTTGTTCCAGAACCTGGTCGCCGGTCTGCGTTTCAACCTTGGAGGTGATGACTACCGAGTGCAGCGCCGTCCGCTGCGTGGTTTCCCTCGCAGCGGTGCTGGCCGCTACGCTCGCGTAAGTCGCCCCCTCCAAGGATTTTTGGTGAGTACTTAATCTTTCTTTCAGGTCCTTCATCTGTTCGCAGTTCTCCCCGATTAATTTCGAGTGCTCCTCGAGCATTTGACGCAGTTGATGTTGGACGGCGTCGGGTTGAGGGAAGAGTGTGCGTGCTACTGGCTCAGTCATTCTGTCCCCGCTTTGTTCCTGCTCCTTTTTCTGGGACTTAAATTCTGCTTCGGCCTCTTTTACCAGCTGGAACAGTCGATCTAAGACCGATAACACTACTTCCTTTATTTCCGTCTTGGTATTCCTAGAGTTGCCGAGGTGAAGCTTAGCCTTATTCAGGCATGCCCTCGCCTCGGCAACTCTCCCCATGCCATAGACCGGTTTTGTCTGCGGGCTCTTCAGGGTCTGCTCGGGTGATTGTCGTTTGCTCTCCCGTTCTTTCCTTGGGCTTACCGCTTTCGCCTTGGACTTTGAAGTGGCCGCAGTGGTCACTGTCGCACGAGCCGTCGTAGAGGCTGTTTGGATCGTCAGTTTGAGAGCTCCTGTTGGAGGCCCTGTTGCTGTAGGTATCTTGGCTGGCGAGCTTAGGGGAAGACTCGGGGATTCTCTACCTGATTCCCATTCGTCAATACTATTTCGTACCCTCGCCGGAATGGCTGGGGGCTCCGAGTCAAATGAGCTCCTTCTGACGATTGGTTTCTTGGGCGGAGTTCGTGTGGCGGCAAACATTTTGGAGGGTTTCGTCAAATATATTTTAAAATTAAAGGTTTGTAAAAGTTGTAAAAGGTGTAAATAATATATAAAGTGTCTGTAGGGTCGCTATTTGTTTCGATGGCGTCAACACCAGCCCTATACTGACGGTCGATACAACCGTTTAGCGTTAAACTTATACACAGTGGTCCAGTATAAGTATAAGTATATGTATGACCGCAAGTCAGTATAATATAATACACAATTATTTAAGGTATAAAATCCTCGAATTATTTTGAAATTTACTAATCCGTGCTTTTTTCTGTTTCAGGTCCTGATAGCAGGTTGCAGAGCTACTACGTCCAACGTCCAACGTCCGTCGGCGGTCTACAAACACAGGTGAGTAAATTTCTTTTGCAATTACGTCAAAAAGATTTTTGTAAAGTCAATAAGTACTTATGATGTATCAAAACAAATTAACACAGTTATATTATATTGGTAGTCTTAAGAGCGTGTAAAGCGTTCTGTCAGAAATAAAAGTACCTACAAGTATATAGATTAGGAATGTCTGTCAAAAGAACAGAACCAGTCTTTCACTTAACTAATTTATAATAGTATTATATTGTACCTAATGATTTCAAAATTATATATGTTTATGTTACAGGAGGCGGTCGGCGGACAGCGGACGGCCGCGGGTCGTCGCGGCGGGCACAGGGAGGTATGTAAGTGCCTGTCTGCAGCTAATTTTATTTACTTCCAGATGTTCCGGAGCGCAGCAGAGCTACCAACAGCGGCAGCACTACGCTACAGCAGCACTCCCGGTGTCCGACGCCCGACACAACACTCCGCACTGCACCGCAACACGGTATGTATAATTATATTACTAACAACTTATTTATCCTAGTTATATTGTATTTGAGTCGGCCCGAGTATATTTAAATTTTTCTATTTAATAATCTCAAATTTTTTCCATACAAAATTAAAATTTTTATTTAAAAAGTTGAATTTCGGGTAGCCAAAGTATGTGTGTGACACTATGTACGAAGTACATAAGTGCCAATTTTGTTTTTAGAATTGAGCTATCTCTTGCCGTTCCCGAGATACGGCGACCCAAAGCGCACGACCGGTGGCCGTGCGGGTGACGCGCGCGGCGCGGGCGGGGTGTACGGAACGGAGGAACGGAGGAAGGGGCGCGTGCAGGTTCCGCCTCTCGAGGTCGGACTAGTGCCGCCTCTCGTGGTCGGCTAGTTCCGCCTCTCGTCGTCGGGCTAGTTCCGCCTCTCGTGGCCGGGCTAGTGCCGCCTCTCAGATTCAATACGCGGCCGATGTTTTAGGATTGTGAATTTTTAGGCTGAGAGAGGGGATCAATAAGGGAGGCGGGGGGAGTGCGACTCTAGGTCTCACAACTATAACAAAAACAATCCCAAGCAGCAACTAATACAAATAAATTAAACAAAACAAGAAAATAAATAAGTAAATTGGCGGGGGGCAAACAAAAATAAAGGGGGCAAGGGGGCAATTCAAATTCTGTATCGGGTGTATTTAGCACGTGCTAAGTGTTGCCCAGTAAAAATTTGCAACTAAATTAAGAGGGGGGCAAAGAAAAAAGAGGGGGGCGTTCAGGGAAAATTTTACTTTTTATAGCAGCAAAGTGAGAGCCGATTTAACATTATTTTAAAACGAGGGGGGCATGAAATTTTGAAAAGGGGGGCAAGGGGGCAAATTCAAATTATGTATCGGGTGTATGTACCACGTGCTAAATGTTGCCCAGTAAAAATTTTGCAACTAAATTGAGAGGGGGGCAAAAAAAGAAGAGGGGGGCGATCAGGGGAAAATTTATTTTATATGCCAGCAGAGTGATAGCCGATTGCAGGAATACAACTTTTAGAATTTTATGAAGATTATATTAAAAGAGGGGGGGCGGACGTGACCAGACGTAATTAGGGGGGGAGGAAATGGATACCAAAATGCTATATATTACCTATAATCCTAATATGCAAAAATATTCACTGATACTGCTATAGTTTCGCTTCTGTAGACTGTTTCGTATGACACTAGGGCCGGCTACTCGGCTCAGGGAGGCGTTGGGTAGGGGGAGGGCAAATGTTTAAGCTATAGTTTACAATTTTGTTAATACAATATTTCAATTATATGATAAAAAAAGATTTAAAATTAATTATACAATAATTTTTAGTCGGCGCCAATTAAAACCGACTTGCACTTGACGAAATTCCTCACTATTCTATTTATAGACACCAACTTGACCTACTTTTGATGTCGATTTAGCAGATGTTCACTAAAAACTATGTATCTTATTATCTATTGAAGCAAAAAATCCAAAATTTTCAGGAAATGTAGGTCTTGAAATTGTCTATTTTATAGGGTCAAAATTTGTTGGGGTCATAAATCGTTTTTCAGAATGGCACTGGGTCAAAGTTCATCAAAAATTTTCCAACCTTGTATTTCCGCCGGGAGTTGTCCAAAATTCTTGATCGAGGTGTCCAGTTATTCGTCTTGGCGCCCTGCACCTTGGTCTTCTGTGAGATTTTGTCCCAGACGTCTGGATCCCAGGTTTCGGGTCATGAGTTTTCTGGTTTTCCCGGTTTCCCTGGCGAGTTCAACCGGGAAAAATCCGGGACTCAACAAAGTCCTAGGTCCTTCCACGACCCTTCGAATTGCACTTAAAAAAGTGTAGGTCGTCGCTGAAGATCTGGCAGAGTTTCAATTTGAAGAGTGTTTGTCGATCTTGTTTTAGGTATTTTTCCGGTTTCTCTCAGATAACTCGGTCAAAAATGGTCCAAATTTCCAAATTTTGGAACCAACACTTCACTCTCTTCTTTCCGCAAAGGAAAGTAAATTTCACTTCACAGTGCACGTATTTTAACTATTTTAAAAACAATTTCATGTGCGCGGAGCGAGTATAAAAATTCTAAATTAATTTTGGAAAATTTCCAAGCACGGACCGAACTTGTCGGAGGCCGGGGCGCGACTGGTTGGTTAGGTTAGGTTAGGTTAGGTTAGGTTAGGTTAGGTTAGGTTAGGTTAGGTTAGGTTAGGTTAGGTTAGGTTAGGTTAGGTTAGGTTAGGTTAGGTTAGGTTAGGTTAGGTTAGGTTAGGTTAGGTTAGGTTAGGTTAGGTTAGGTTAGGTTAGGTTAGGTTAGGTTAGGTTAGGTTAGGTTAGGTTAGGTTAGGTTAGGTTAGGTTAGGTTAGGTTAGGTTAGGTTAGGTTAGGTTAGGTTAGGTTAGGTTAGGTTAGGTTAGGTTAGGTTAGGTTAGGTTAGGTTTTTTTTTTTTTTTTTTTTTTTTTTTTCCTGTCCGGACGCATTTGGTCCGGCCCGCGAGCTACCTCTGATATTAATTCAAAGACATTTTATATCTTTATTTTTCAATCTTATTCTAGCTTGCATTCTACATATCTGTGTTCCTAACATTCTTCCATCTATCATTCTTTTATTTTATTCTATTGGTGGGAATTCCAATATAAGGTTTATCTATTTCTTATTCTATATTAATGTTATATTTATTTGCATAAAGTTTTTTTTTTTTTTTTTTTTTTTTTTTTTTTTTTTTTTTTTTTTTACATAGTGATTGTTGACATGTATTACTTTTATCTATATAAATTCACATACAATATATACATATAATCTTATATTTTTAAACTTGTATGATTTACATCAAAAAAATTTTAACTCTTTTATTTATTTGTTTAAATTTTCTATCATTATAATTGTTTGACATGTATTTCTTTTATCTATATAAATTTACATACAATATATACATATAATCTTATATTTTTAAACTTGTATGATTTACATCAAAAATTTTTTAACTTTTTTATTTATTTGTTTAAATTTTCTATCATTATAATTGTTTGACATGTATTTCTATATTCTATACAATATCGAATATGTTGTTTTATTTATTTGTGTAAAGTTTTCTTACATAGTTATTTGTTAACATATGGTTCTTTAATCTATATAATTACATACAGTATATACATACTATCTTATATTTCCAAATTTGTACGATATACATCAGATAGTTTTAGCATTTTTATTTATTTGTTTAAATTTTGTTACATCATAATTGGTTAACATGTATTGCTTTTATCTATACAATATCGCTTATAATATATACCCATAATAATACATTTTAAAATTTCACGATATACATAAAATATTTCTTAACGTTTTTATTTAATTGTTTAAATTTTCTTACATAATAATTTTAGTTAACATGTGTTGCTTTAGTTTATACAGTAAATACATATTTTTCAAAACTTGTACAATATACATCAGATAATTTTTTACATACATACAACATGATACACTTATACAGAGAAAATCATTTTAAGAGCTATTTACCAAGTTTCCTGCCTTTTCCACAATATGAGTGTGTTGGCCACACATGGCGCTATCGTGACTTGTCGACCCTAGTTTTTTATAACAAGTTTTTAGTTTGTATGCTTTACTAATATATATAGCAATATATATTGTGGTTAGGTTAGGTTAGGTTAGGTTAGGTTAGGTTAGGTTAGGTTAGGTTAGGTTAGGTTAGGTTAGGTTAGGTTAGGTTAGGTTGGGGTGCGGTGCCGGCTACCTCCTCGAAGCTCATCCAGTACTATCCTTTGCGAATTCATTAATCCGGGGGGATGGTACTGGATTGGGCGGGTGCACCCTGGGTACGGTCAATAACTTCTCCTAAGATTGGAGATCTTGTTGGCCGTAGCTAAAGTCCGGACTGGGGTGGGTAACTTCTGCGCACGCCCCTAAGCTTTTATTAGGAGCGCGCGCAGAAGATGGGGTAGGGACTCGGCGTTGCCGAGCGGGAGTGGGCAGACAGGGAAGACTGTCGGGAGTTGGTTGGCGTCTCGGCCCTGTGCTGAGTGGCGATGACGCAAGTCAGAGAGTTTCTCTCCGCGTGTCCCTATGAAGTTAGCATAGGGCACAGTGGATGAGACATGGTGAGGCTCAAGAGCTTCAGTGTTGGTCCTAACTAGGATCGACGTGGAGGTGTTCGCGACGACAGTCCGTGTGCGTCTCCCCTTTGTCTACTTTCGTAGCAATGGGGACGGGTGTGCGGGCTGTCGTCGCGAACATGTTTATGTGTATGTTTATGTATATATTTATAAATATATTATGTATTCTATGTATGTATAATCCTAATCCCAAGTTTCTAGTGCCCGGCGATGGGACGCATGGCTGCAGGGAGTAACAACAAAAAATGCAGTCGCGAGGGCACCAACCCAGGCTGTCAGGCCTTAAAACTGACCACAAAAAATAATGGCGAGTTGTAAAAATGATAAACTACCCCAGGTGGGTACCGTCGGTGCTGCCGACGGAGAATCCCACTCTCCCAAGGGAGGCTGCCCCTCGTATTCTGGGGGGGGCAACAACCGCTCTTCTAATAAAAACAACAACGACGACACTGGCGCAAACACGGACAACGAAAGCATTGTGGAAAGGATGTCGGACAGAATAGCAACTGAGGATGAAGATGAGTCGATGAGCGACACATCGGTGATGTCTGGTTCTCGGATTTCGGGAAAATCACCGGTTCCCAAACAATCTATGGTCGCACAATATAGGCGGAAACGCCCAAGAGAGAAAGCAGAGGAAGACAACGAGGATAATTCTGCGTCTTCTCCCAAGTTGGCTCCGGCCCGGCGGGGACGAGGCCGTCCACCCACTACTGGGCAATATGTTGGTCTTGCCAAAGCGAAGGCCGAGTTGAATGCGGCTACGGCTGAAGAAATTCGACTGAGGGCCGAAGCAGAGATGGCCGCAGATACAAGGCGTAAGAATGAGTTGGCAGCTGATACCTTCCAAAGGTTCCAAAATGTAGCAGGGGCCAGGCCGGGCGATGAGAGCCAGAACCTGTTGGAACTCGGAAAACATGTAGAAAGTTCCTTAGACTCCATTGAAAAGGTCGCCAAAACATCTGGCAATCTAAAAGGAACCTTTGTCAGGGCCTTAAAGGACGCGACGAACACCATAAGGACTTCGGTGGCAGTGATGCAAGCTCGTACAGTGACGGAAGAGGTCGCTTGCCTGCAGGAGGCAAACTCCAAACTTGCGGCTGAGCTGCAAGAGCTGCGAAGAGAGATGGCAGAGCTGAGGGCCACTCGAGCGCAACCGGCCCAAGATTCTACTCCTGTGGCAGCTTTAGCTCGGGATTCGGCCTTCGAGGAAATGATGCGGACAATTATGGTGCAGGTGGGCACCATGATAAATGCCCGCTTTGAAGGCCTGGAGCAGAGGCTGCTCCCGGAAAAGCGTGTCAGGCCCCCTCTTGCGGCTGATAGACGCCGAGAGGAGGGGGCGGTGATTGGTAACAGCCAGGAAGAGGCTACTCCTCTCACGTTGCTTCCTTCACGGATGTCGGTCTCGGACCCGAAACCCAACAAGGGCAAGGGCAAGGGAAAAGGAAAAGGAGAGGAGAGAGATAGGGCAACACTCGCCACTGCCAGCACATCATCATCAGTGGCGATAACACTCCCTATTCCTCCATCAACTCGATCCCCGGAATCAAAAAGGGACGCTGCTCTGAAGGGAGGGAAGAAAGGGAAGAGTACACCCATCTCAACCGGACCTGGGGACTTGGAATCCACGTCCACGACATGGTCTGCAGTTGTAGGACGAAGAAGAGATGGCAAGATGGTGGGGCACGAAAGGACAAGGTCGTCTGCTCCTGAGCGAACCCGGGATCCGAAGCAAATCCCACCAACAATGCGGACAGGCGAACAAACCGCGCAGGCGAAGGCAGCTAAGCTCCGCCCTCCTCGCACCGCCGCCGTAGTTATCACGCTGCAACCGGGGGCTGCTGAGAAGGGCATTACATATGCCAATGTGCTAGCGGAAGCCAGGAGCCGCATAGATCTAGAGGCCCTTGGGATGCCACCGTTGAGGATGAGAGCCGCGGCCACCGGGGCTCGCATCCTCGAAATTCCCGGAGTTGAGAGAGAGGAGAAGGCGGATTCCCTGGCCGTAAAGCTGAAGGAGGTCTTCCAGGCGTCGGGGGAGATACAGGTGTCAAGACCGACCACCACCGCGGACTTGCGTGTGAGTGGCTTGGATGACTCTGTAGCTCCCAATGAGTTGACCGAGGCCCTTGCCAAGGCCGGGGGATGCCTGGCGCCATCCATTAAGACGGGTGAAATAAGGACGGGCCCAGCGGGCATGCGTACGGCCTTTGTGAGGTGTCCTATCGTGGCCGCCAAAAAGATAGTGGCTAGCGGTGGTCGTTTAACGGTGGGATGGGTTGCGGCGCGGGTCCAGCTTTTGGACGCTAGACCGCGCCGTTGCTACAAATGCCTTGCACTGGGACATGTCAGGGCCCAGTGTAAGTCGGAGGTAGACCGCAGTGATGAATGTCATCGCTGCGGAAAAAAGGGCCACAAGGCCAGCGGATGTTCTGCCGCGCCGCACTGCACTCTGTGTGCAGCTGCGGAGAAACCGGCTGACCACCTCTCCGGGGGCAAGGCTTGCGCCAAGCCCCCGTTGAAGACAGGGGGGAGAAGAAAACCCGCTGCGACTAAGGCCAAGGCCAAGTCACAGCCGCTTGGCCCAGTAACGGAGCAGGTGGTTTGCATGGAGGAAAATTAGTATGCCACTAACTTTTCTCCAGGCGAACGTAAACCACTCCGCCCGTGCGCAGGATCTCCTCCTGCAATGCATGGCTGAGCGGTCAACACACGTGGCTGTGGCTGCCGAACCGTATGTGGTCCCGTCCAGATCTGACTGGGTCGGGGACCTTGACGGTCTGGTGGCAATCACTACGCAGTCTCCGGTGCGTTCCCCCACCCTCGATGGTGTGAAAAGAGGCAAGGGGTTTGTTTCGGCTTTGGTGGGTGAGGCGGTTGTTGTGGGGGTGTATTTCTCCCCCAACAGGGTCCTCGCCGAGTTTGAGGCTTTTCTCATTGAGGTCGGGACCCTGGTGGGTCAAAGTCGCCCCCACCCTGTTGTGGTCCTCGGAGACCTCAACGCCAAATCCGTGGCGTGGGGGTCTCCGATGACTGATGTGCGGGGAAGGGCAGTCGAGGAATGGCTGGTGGAGACCGGGCTTTGCGTCCTCAATCGTGGGAATGAAAACACATGCGTACGGCGATGGGGTGGGTCGGTGGTCGACGTGACGTTCGCCACCCCTGAAATTGCGCGCCGTGTTTGTGACTGGGAGGTGTTGGTGGACGAGGAGACGCTATCCGACCATCGCTACATTCAGTTTAGCGTCTCCTCGTCATCGGCAGAAGATCATGAGCGGATTTCGCCTGCGTCCGGCCCACGGTGGGTATTGAAGCGCCTGAATCTGGGGCTGCTACAGGAGGCAGCTATTGTTCAGGCTTGGAACGCCCCACCTTCGGAGCCTGTAGATGTAGATTTGGAGGCGGATGCGCTGTGCAGAGCGATGACACACGTTTGTGACGCCGCTATGCCCCGTGCGAAGACCTTGCCGTCCAAGCGCCAGGTATACTGGTGGTCGGAGGAAATTGCTGAGCTTCGACGCCAATGCCTGGAAAAGCGTCGTTGCTATCAGCGATATAGGAGAAGAAGACGCCAGGAGATGACTGAGTTGGATGCCCTCTATGCTGCGTATAGAGAGGCGTCCAAGGCTCTTCGCGTTGCAATCACCGACGCCAAGGCTAATGCGTGGATGCAGCTGCTGGAGACTCTGGAGCGAGATCCGTGGGGGCGCCCGTACTTGATAGCGAGGCAAAAACTTCGCCCATGGGCGCCTCCCGTCACCAGTACGCTGCAGCCGGTGATACTCTGGCAAGTGGTGCAGGGATTGTTTCCCGATAGACCGGGAACGGAATTTGTCCCTCCCACAACGGTTGCAACGCGAGGAGTAACTACCGGAGAGGAAGAGGAGCAGCCCCCTGATGTGTCAGAAGGAGAATTGGGAGCAGCAGTCCTGCGAATGAGGGCCAAGAACACGGCACCTGGGCCAGATGGCATACCAGGTCGTGCATGGGCCCTCGCTGAGGACGCTCTAGGACCCCGCCTGAGGGATCTCTTCAACCGTTGTATGCGGGAGGGAAGATTCCCCAGGCGATGGAAGAGAGGAAGGCTTGTTCTCCTTCGGAAGGAGGGACGACCGGTCGACCAGCCCTCGGGATATCGCCCGATTGTGTTGCTTGACGAGGCGGGCAAGCTGCTGGAGCGAGTCGTTGCTGCCCGCATCGTCAAGCACCTGGAAAGGGTCGGCCCCGATTTGGCTGACGCCCAGTTCGGATTCCGGAGAGGTCGCTCGACGATTGACGCGATAAAATGCGTCCAAAACCTCTCCGAGGAGGCGTGCTCCGATGGCGGGGTGATGTTGGCTGTGTCATTGGATATAGCCAACGCATTCAACAGCCTGCCATGGACCACAATTATGGGAGCGCTCGGGCACCATTGCGTGCCCCAATATCTCCAGCGCCTCATAGGAGACTATCTCTCGGACAGGGAGGTAGTCTTTCCAACTAAAGACGGGGAAAAGAGAAGTCCCATGACGCGTGGCGTTCCGCAGGGGTCGGCTTTAGGGCCACACCTGTGGAACATTGGATATGACTGGGTCCTTCGAGGCGCTAACCTTCGTGGCGTCAATGTCGTGTGTTACGCTGACGACACGTTGGTTACCGCCCGGGGACGAACATATAAAGAGGCGGCAATCTTGGCAACGGCTGGAGTCGCGGCGGTGGTAGCCAGAATACGGCGGCTGGGGCTGGAGGTGGCGCTCCACAAATCTGAGGCCATTTGCTTTCACGGTCCACGGGGAGCGCCGCCTGCCGGATCCCATATAGTAGTTGGAGGGACCTCTATTGCTGTCGGCACGACGCTGAAATATCTCGGCGTCGTGCTCGACAGCAGGTGGAAGTTTGGGGCCCACTTTGATGGTTTGACACCGAGAGTCGTGGGGACGGCGGCTGCGCTGAGCCGCCTCCTTCCGAATCTCGGGGGAGGAGGAGGAAGTTGCCGCCGCCTGTATATGGCGGTGGTGAAATCCATGGCCCTCTACGGGGCCCCAATATGGGCTGAGTCCCTGGGCACGAGGGAGATCGCCCAGTTACACAGGAGCCAGAGAGTGATGGCGGTGAGGGTATGTCGGGGGTACCGCACACTCTCCCACGAGGTGGCCTGTGCCCTGGCCGGCTCCCTCCCGTGGGACTTGGAGGCTGAGGTCCTGTCCGCTGTATACTGGCGCAGAGTGCGTGCACGTGCGGAGGACCTTCGGCCTGTCCCGCGGGAGGTCGAGCAGTGGCGGAAGAGGGCGAGAGAGGACGCCCTCGAGTCGTGGAGCCGGCGGATCGCCTTGGACCAGAGGAGGGGAGCCGGAGCTGTCCGGCTTCTTGAGGCGATCCGACCCGTGCTGGGGGAATGGGTGCACCGAGGCCATGGGGGTCTCTCCTTCCGGTTGACGCAAGTACTCTCGGGGCATGGATGCTTCGGGAGGTACTTGAGTCACGTAGCCCGGAGGGAAGAGACTCCGGAATGCCACCAGTGCGGCTGCGCCGAGGAGACGGCGCAGCACGTGCTTGAGGTGTGCCCGGGGGCTGCGGAGCCGCGGCGGTCCTTGGCCGCGGAAATGGGTGGGGACCTCTCGTTGCCGAACATCCTGGCAAGGATGGTCGCCGACGAGAGGTCCTGGGAGGTGATGGTCTCTTTCTGCGAGGAGGTGATGTCGCAGAGAGAGACTGAGGAGCGGGAGAGAGAGAGAGACCCCCTCGCTCACCCGCTCCGGAGGGAGCGAAGACGGAGGCGTGCAAACAGAAATCGCACGCCGTCTCCGATGGGAGGGTCTGGAGTGATGGATGCGGGAGCATCCAGTGCTCCCAATCCTTGATAAGGAATGTAAAATGGCAGTGTACTGGGTATTCGCAGTACATTATCGGAGTTGAATGGGCTGGGTTTCGTCCCCTCCCGAGGTGGGTCCCCCCCCTAGTGGGGCGGATATTGGCATTGACGGGGTTGTGGTGAATACGATAGCGGTCCCGCAACCCCTGTCATTTTAAGGTCAGTGAAGAAGGACCATCGTGGGGTTTTAGTCGGTAGGGGCACCACTCTGGTGCCGAGTCCGACATCACCTGCCCGTCTCCACTGATGGGTGGGTATGCAATAAACGCATTTCCCCACGTAAAAAAAAAAAAAAAAAAAAAAAAAAAAAAAAAAAAAAAAAAAAAAAAAAAAAAAAAAAAAAAAAAAAAAAAAAAAAAAAAAAAAAAAAAAAAAAAAAAAAAAAAAAAAAAGGTTAGGTTAGGTTAGGTTAGGTTAGGTTAGGTTAGGTTAGGTTAGGTTAGGTTAGGTTAGGTTAGGTTTTTTTTTTTTTTTTTTTTTTTTTTTATCCGTCCTCCTCCACCTATATACCCCTGCCATTAGCAGGGACCTTGTTTAGGTATTAGGTTAATTATCAAATTTTGAAAAGTGCTACATATTGTGTAGCATTAAACACATTTACTTCTTTTATACGTATTTACTTTTAGTTATTTGTTTGTATTTTATGAAAACTCAATCTTTTACTATTCATGTTTAGTTATTTTTCTAGTATTTTCTCTTTTCTGTTTATATATATTAATATGTATAGTTATGTTAATATGCATAAATTTAGTTATATTTAGTTATAATGTTTTCGTTTTTCTATAAATTTTATATAATATAAGTAGTTATAATAATAAAGTATATTATTTGAAAGTTTTTATAAAAATATTTATATCTATAAAGTTTATACTATGTTGTATGGTTTTTCAATTTGTCATATACCTATATTCGTATACATGATTTGTCAAAACATTTTACTTAGTGTAAAAGTCAGTAATAATAAAATGTACAATATTATAATAATATAATATAATTGTTTTTGTATGTATATATAATATATAATGTATTAATACTATAAATATACTCTTAAATTAATTAATTATATATCTCCGGTGAGTTGACCGACCTTTTTGTTTTTTATTTAGTTTCTGATTTGATTTATAATAATTATTTGTTTAAAAGTTTGTTTAGTATGCAATATAGATATTTTTATTTGTCACCAGTTTTCTGCGCGGGTGCATACTTACAATTATTTATAATTGAAAGTTGCACTCGCTTTTCATATTTAATTTAGTTGCTGAATAGTGCAAGGTCACCTTCAAGGTAATCTTGTCCTATAAATTGCGGCTTAGTTTGTAGTTTTTCATCGTGCCAACAGGTGCGGCCTGGATTCTTTCCCAGCCTTCATTACACACAATGGAGATTCGGGCAGCGTTATGCTATAAGATTCCAGGACGCACCCGTTTGCACCTTGTTTAATATACTTCGGATACAGTTGCTGTATGGTAAATTATTTGCTAAGTAACCACTTTTTACCACTTTTATATGTGGGGCTGTCTTCGCGGTCAAGTGATTTGGCCGCGAAGGGAGCTCCAAATACACGGTCCTCACCTGTGTTAAAATCCCGTCCTCCCACACTAAACCACCAGTATGGTCAGGTGTCTCCTGTCCGTCTCTGATGACAGGGGTGCCCGTATCAGCAATACGCGACGCTGGATCTCGCAATTGCGTCCCAGCGTTTGCGAACAGGGCACTCCCCATCAAAAGCGTTGTGGCTGATGTCTGCGTGTTTTGCCAACCTGCAATTTCGACAGGTCGCAGACTCCCCCGTTACGTGTGCCGGGCAATCGGCCCGGAGATGTGGGCCGGCGCAGTAGCTGCACAAGTCAGCTGGTTCCGTGCATAACTTGCGCCCGTGCCCATATCCCAGGCACCTCGTGCACTGGACGAGGGGAGACTGGTCCTGCACTACCACGTATTGCAGGTCTATATACATCCGCTTGGCTTGAGTCAGCCTCTGCCACAACTTTGGCGACACCTGAATCACGACATGATTTTCATGTGGGTTTCGGGCTCTTCGTCGATATCTCACGACGGCCCTTATTTCTTCCTCTTGTAAGTCTTTGAGAAGAGTGGCGTTCTGGGACTTTAGGCACGCCACTATCTCCTCATCTTTATGCACGCTCAAGAGGTTTTTGATCATCACCAGGGGATCCTTATTCTGAGCCGCTTCAACGATCAGGTTTGACTCCTTTGCAGCGATTTTATCGCGCACTTTCTGCAACTCTTCTTTGCTGTCACAGCTGAGCACAACCTTCTGGTTTCGAACTTTTTGGGCTCTAGTGACGCGGAGCCCAGTGGTTTTAGCTTCCAGAGCATTACGTACTTTACCTAGCACCACTTCACTAGTGTCCAAGTCATCGCCGGAGGACACGATGATCGAGTGCTTTGGGCAAAGCTTTGTCGGGGAAGTGGCGCTGTTCGGTCTGGCCAGCACCTCCGCATACGAGGGGACTGCTTCCTTCAATGAGGATACAGCCTGCCTCGTCTCTTCGGAGGTCTGGCGCAGCTCTCGCACTTCACCCAAAAGCCTCTCGACATTTTCATTTGCTTCCTCGCGTCCTCCGACGCTGGTCCCCCCAGTCAAGGCCTCGTTGAGCAGCTTCATTTTGTGCATGTGTTGTGTCATCATTGTCATGTGCTGCTGCAACGTTCTTTCCAACGCCTTGTCTTCCTTCCTTCCTTCTTCCCCAGTAACATTCTCCATTTGTCTGTCTTCAGTAGTGGCAGCACGACCTTTGCTGGATTCAGCTTCCTTGACCAGCTGGTATAGCCTCTCGACAGCCTGGGTCACCGCTACTTTTATGTCAGTCTTGAGGTTACCTGACTGCCCAAGGCGCATCTTCGCCGTCAACAGGCAAGATCTAGCCTCTTTGAGCCTATCGGAGGACTTGTTAGGTCCTTCCGATGGCTTCCCCGGCGCCTCCTTCGGCAGTCTGCGAGCAGCAGCCGGCTTTAGCTCAGGGGAAGAAGCTTTGTTGGCAGAAGATGATGCGCCTTGGTTGTCAGGCTTATCAGACTCCCACTCGCCTATGCTCCTGCGAACATTCGGGCGCGGAGGTTCCTCAGACCCAACGGCAGTACCAGCCGCCAATGAGTCGCCTTCCGTATCCTTGACTGATTTTGGCGGTGTCCTGTACATATTGTCGCTGACTTAGTCAAATAATATCAAAATATAAGTTAAGTAGTCAAAAGAAAATAAATAGATATAAAAATTTAAATTCTTCAATTTAACAAGCTAAATGGGTCGTAAAATCTAAATGGAAGATGGTAAACTAATGATTTCTACAGATTCTATGGGGTATAAGTCTCCTCTGTCGATATCCGGAAAAAAATGAAACTCCAATTTTTAACGGTCACCGACAAAGGGTGGGTGGGTGGGATGGAAAAAATGCCGAAAAAACAGTTTTTTACTGTCGCGTGTATAATTTTTGTATGAACGAGAGAAATTTTATGATGCAATACTGAAGCCCCGCTTCAGGCGCAGCTGATGGTGCGCTTTTTGGTTAGGTTAGGTTAGGTTAGGTTAGGTTAGGTTAGGTTAGGTTAGGTTAGGTTAGGTTAGGTTAGGTTAGGTTAGGTTAGGTTAGGTTAGGTTAGGTTAGGTTAGGTTAGGTTAGGTTAGGTTAGGTTAGGTTAGGTTAGGTTAGGTTAGGTTAGGTTAGGTTAGGTTAGGTTAGGTTAGGTTAGGTTAGGTTAGGTTAGGTTAGGTTAGGTTAGGTTAGGTTAGGTTAGGTTAGGTTAGGTTAGGTTAGGTTAGGTTAGGTTAGGTTAGGTTAGGTTAGGTTAGGTTAGGTTAGGTTAGGTTAGGTTAGGTTAGGTTAGGTTAGGTTAGGTTAGGTTAGGTTAGGTTAGGTTAGGTTAGGTTAGGTTAGGTTAGGTTAGGTTAGGTTAGGTTAGGTTAGGTTAGGTTAGGTTAGGTTAGGTTAGGTTAGGTTAGGTTAGGTTAGGTTAGGTTAGGTTAGGTTAGGTTAGGTTAGGTTAGGTTAGGTTAGGTTAGGTTAGGTTAGGTTAGGTTAGGTTAGGTTAGGTTAGGTTAGGTTAGGTTAGGTTAGGTTAGGTTAGGTTAGGTTAGGTTAGGTTAGGTTAGGTTAGGTTAGGTTAGGTTAGGTTAGGTTAGGTTAGGTTAGGTTAGGTTAGGTTAGGTTAGGTTAGGTTAGGTTAGGTTAGGTTAGGTTAGGTTAGGTTAGGTTAGGTTAGGTTAGGTTAGGTTAGGTTAGGTTAGGTTAGGTTAGGTTAGGTTAGGTTTTTTTTTTTTTTTTTTTTTTTTTTTTTAATATGGGGAGGGGGAAATCTTCATAGATACCCTCCGAGGAGGGTTATGTCGGATTCCGCCTTGGCGACCTACCGACCAAAACCTCCTCCCCATTCCATGATTCCTCCAACGTAATCGGAGATTTTCCGACATGTGTATTTGTATGTACATAAATTTTGTATTATTAAACATGGTTTCAATGTACAATTTCGCATTCAACTACACATGGGAGTCCTCGCACAATCTGCGATGAGTCTTAATTTCTTTAACTTTTATTTTCAACTCAACACTTATTCATACTTTTTTAATAAACTATCTTATTTTATTATCATATTATAATTACGTTATGCATATTTTTTCTTTTCTTTTTTAATTTTTTATCTTATTACCTATTTATATTATTGATATAACTTTATCGTATGATATAGCTATTCAATTAAACTTATGTATCTATTTATTCCTATTTATAACTTTATTTGTTATTTTTATGCAATAATCTATAAAACTACTTCTATTTTTATCGTCTAACATTATTTTACTAAAATTGTTAACTGCAATTCTTTCACCAATTTCCTGCTCCAAAGCAAAACGTTCAGGGCCATAGGCAGGGCATTCCACTATTATATGTGGTACCGTCTCGTCCTTGTCGGGCTCACAAATACACGATGGGCTATCCCTACACTTAAAGCGGTGTAAGTACTCGGAGAACCCACCGTGTCCTGTCAGAATCTGGGTGGTAATACCGGAGATTTCTATATTCCTCGTCACTTTATAAGCAGAGATGGCATCAGGAAGGAACAGTTTTGTTATACTCGCGGTGTCCCCTGATTTGTATCTTCGATTCCATTCCTCAAGCGTATCCGTGCGGATTTGACGCTTGACGAATGAAATCGGACATTTGTCGTAACTCGGCTTAGTTTTTAACTTCAGGGCCGCGTCTTTTGCCAACTCATCTGCTCTCTCATTCCCTTCGAGTCCCGCATGAGCCTTTATCCAGAAAAGTTCAACTTTCTTGTTGCGCTTATTGCACTCGGCTAGGTTTCTACGGATTTGGACTGCGAGGGGGGTTAGGTTAGGTTAGGTTAGGTTAGGTTAGGTTAGGTTAGGTTAGGTTAGGTTAGGTTAGGTTAGGTTAGGTTAGGTTAGGTTAGGTTAGGTTAGGTTAGGTTAGGTTAGGTTAGGTTAGGTTAGGTTAGGTTAGGTTAGGTTAGGTTAGGTTAGGTTAGGTTAGGTTAGGTTAGGTTAGGTTAGGTTAGGTTAGGTTAGGTTAGGTTAGGTTAGGTTAGGTTAGGTTAGGTTAGGTTAGGTTAGGTTAGGTTAGGTTAGGTTAGGTTAGGTTAGGTTAGGTTAGGTTAGGTTAGGTTAGGTTAGGTTAGGTTAGGTTAGGTTAGGTTAGGTTAGGTTAGGTTAGGTTAGGTTAGGTTAGGTTAGGTTAGGTTAGGTTAGGTTAGGTTAGGTTAGGTTAGGTTAGGTTAGGTTAGGTTAGGTTAGGTTACGTTAGGTTAGGTTAGGTTAGGTTAGGTTAGGTTAGGTTAGGTTAGGTTAGGTTAGGTTAGGTTAGGTTAGGTTAGGTTAGGTTAGGTTAGGTTAGGTTAGGTTAGGTTAGGTTAGGTTAGGTTAGGTTAGGTTAGGTTAGGTTAGGTTAGGTTAGGTTAGGTTAGGTTAGGTTAGGTTTTTTTTTTTTTTTTTTTTTTTTTTTTTTTTTTTTCCTGTCCGGACGCATTTGGTCCGGCCCGCGAGCTACCTCTGATATTAATTCAAAGACCTTTTATATCTTTATTTTTCAATCTTATTCTAGCTTGCATTCTACATATCAGTGTTCCTAACATTCTTCCATCTATCATTCTTTTATTTTATTCTATTGGTGGGAATTCCAATATAAGTTTATCTATTTCTTATTCTATATTAATGTTATATTTATTTGCATAAAGTTTTCTTACATAGTGATTGTTGACATGTATTACTTTTATCTATATAAATTTATATACAATATATACATATAATCTTATATTTTTAAACTTGTATGATTTACATCAAATAATTTTTAGCTGTTTTATTTATTTGTTTAAATTTTCTATCATTATAATTGTTTGACATGTATTTCTTTATTCTATACAATATCGAATATGTTGTTTTATTTATTTGTGTAAAGTTTTCTTATATAGTTATTTGTTAACATGTGGTTCTTTAATCTATATAATTACATACAATATATACATACTATCTTATATTACCAAACTTGTACGATATACATCAGATAGTTTTAGCATTTTTATTTATTTGTTTAAATTTTGTTACATCATAATTGGTTAACATGTATTGCTTTTATCTATACAATATCGCTTATAATATATACCCATAATAATACATTTTAAAATTTCACGATATACATAAAATATTTCTTAACGTTTTTATTTAATTGTTTAAATTTTCTTACATAATAATTTTAGTTAACATGTGTTGCTTTAGTTTATACAGTAAATACATATTTTTCAAAACTTGTACGATATACATCAGATAATTTTTTACATACATACAACATAATACACTTATACAGAGAAAATCATTTTAAGAGCTATTTACCAAGTTTCCTGCCTTTTCCACAATATGAGTGTGTTGGCCACACATGGCGCTATCGTGACTTGTCGACCCTAGTTTTTTATAACAAATTTTTATTTTATATGCTTTACTAATATATATAGCAATATATATTGTCAGCATAATTTTATTTATCTTTCGGTGTATTTTTTGCTATTTTAAGTTTTTTGCCTACACAGGCTCTTAATCCAGACTCGAAGAGTTTCCTGTGTCTTGGTCCTACTGGTCCTGCATACCACGGCATGGTTCTTTTAAGTTTTATACATATATACTTATTTATTTTTATACTATTTAATTTTGTTGTATCTCCTAAATGTTTATTTACTGTAGTTTTTCCGTCAATAATTTTTATTTTATTTTCCGGGTAAAATTGAGCCAGTTTCTCATGAAACTTGCACCAATTTGCTACTGTAAAGTTAAGTTGTTTTGTTATTTTATATTTATCCTGTAGTGTTGTGTGTCTAATTTTGGTGTCCATGCCGCGGTTATGTGGGCTGTCCCTGATTGCTTCCGTCACCACCTTAGCAGTAGGCTGTCTTGGCCCTGGCCAATGCATCCCACTTTTTCCTTATAGGACAGTCTGTACTGAACGCGTTGTGCTCGGTGTCATCGAACTTCGCATGCGAACAGTTACAGCAGTTGGGAATCGAACCGGCCAGAAACTCCGGGCAAGCAGTCTTTATGTGTGGCCCCCCACAGTGGCTGCATTTCGACAGCGTGTCAGTGCAGAAGCGTCGCCCGTGCCCGTATCCCAAGCACCGGGAACACTGCACGAGCGGCGACTGGTCTGCTACTCTGACACGCTGAAGATCTACGTGCACGGACCCCGCGTCCATCATCCGCTGCCACAGACGCGGGGAGACGCGCAGCACTATATGATTAGCATGAGGGTTTCTGGTTCGCCTTTTGTATGCTAGTTCAAACCTGTCATCTTCCTTTTCTAAATCTCTAAACAAGGCCCCATTCTGCTTTCTCAGGGCATGCTGCACCTCCTCATCGCTGTTGAGCTGCAGCACGTCCTTGAGGATGACCAGTGGGTCCTTGTTTTGGATGTCCTCAACTGTGAGTTGGAATTCCGCACCTGCAAGCCTTTCCTTTACTCGTATTCTCTCTTCTTTTGTCTTACAGCCAACTATCACCTTTCTGTCTTTTGCCTTTCTTACCCTTTCTATATTTATTCCTCCTTCTTTTGCATTAACTGCTTTTCTAATTCTGTTTAAGACTTCCTCTCCAGTTTCATTTTCGTTTTTGGATGTGACCACCACCGAGTGCAGCGCCACACGCTCAGGAGCTTTTGTTATAGTGCGGCCTGCCGCCACAGATGCGTAGGTGTTCACATCCAACGTCTCCTTCTGCCTTTCCATTTCGCGCCTCAACGCTTCCATCTTTTCACTGCTTTCTTCTATTATCCTACTGTGTTTTTCCATTCTTTGCATCATTTTGTCGTTTTGTTCCCCAGCTATTTTGTTGCCTTCCTTTATCAGTTCTGTCTGTTTTTCCATCATCCTTTCCAGATCTTTTAGGTCGACTTCTTCTTCCATCTGCGACCTTGGTGTCCAAACAACGTTCGTCTCAGCCTTCTCCACCAAAAAGCAGAGATGGTCAATGTCGAAGTGCACCTCCGCTTTTACATCGCGTCTTAGGTTGCCGGAGAGGTTTAAATTGGCCTTTATCCTTCGAACGACTGCCTCCGCCTCCGATGTTATATCCGGGTATGTGCCGGTCTCGATTCTGGGTTGACACTCGGTCACCTTCGTCAACTGTTTACTAGCAACAGCAGCAGGTTTGGGCTTTGAGAGCCCCTCTGCAACTGCCTTCCTCGTCATCTCGACCGATAACCTCCGCACTGCAGGGTTCGGCTTTTGAGATGCCTTGGTGGGTGTAAGGCAGAGTTGACTCCGGTCCTGAGCGATGTTCTGTTGTGCGCCGGTCTCTGACCCGGCGAGGGTTACAGTGGTGTTTGAGTCCTCGTTAGGGATTACGGGCTTTGCTGGGGTTCTGTACATCTTGAAGAGATGCTGTGAGATATCTCGCGGTATTTAGTTTAAGTTCTAAATTATGTAATTTAAATTTAAATTGTAAAATGTAAAATATGTAAAATATTTAGATAATTTAAAATAATTTATACTATGTCAGTTGTTTATTTATACAGGTAAATGTCTGTACCGTCTTATTAATGTGTAATTTCTGTTTCAGGTCCTGTTTCTGGTGAGAGCGCGAAGTTCAGATATAGTAGGTATGTTATAGTAACTAACAATAATAATTATGTTTTCTGTTACAGATGCAGTCGTTAGGTGGATGGAGCTGCCTACCAGAGGTCTTCAACTGAACGTCGGGCGTCGAGCAGAGCAGGAACCCCACGAGTAAGTAATCCGGGTCAACTAGTCAAGATTCAATTAGGCAATAAACCTTGTTCAGTAGTTTTAACACAGGCCAATAGAGCCTTGGTCGGAAAAGGCACAAAACTGGCAATCTACTCGTATATAAACAATACTACAAACTAACACTTATCTACTTACAATGAGATCCGATCGATGTCTGTCAACAGAACAGTATCAGTCTGATTTATTTATAATTATACCAACCTTGAACTATATTTGCTTATGTTACAGGTAGTGAGTGGAGCGGACAGAATACAATACAATTAATAAATATATACTAAAATAATCTGAAATATTAAATTTTCTTGAAATAAAGTTTAATTTTGGGTAGTCAATGTATAAGTATGACACTATGTACGTAGTACATAGGTGCTAATTTTGCTTTCAGAATTAAGCTATCTCTTTCCGTTCCCGAGATACGGCGACTCAAAGCGCACGGCCGGTGTTGCGCTCACCACCGCGCCGGGTTCCCGCTCGCAGTATAGCGCACCGCGCAGGTGACGCGCGCGGCGCGGGCGGGGTGTACGGGACGTAGGAAGGGGCGCGCGCAGGTTCTCTCGCGGTCGGGCTAGTGCCGCCTCTCGTGGTCGGCTAGTTTCGCCTCTCGCGATCGGGCTAGTTCCGCCTCTCAGGTTCAAACAGAGATAAAAGTAAAGCCTGTGACTGACACCGCCTCAGTGCAATTTCAAATTACAAAATTATTTTGCGGTTGGTAAAAGGGGAAGGGTCCGCCTGAAATATCACTGCTCCGAAACAGCTGAAGCCAAAAATCTAAAACCGAAATATATTGTTCTACTTGATAAGGTTATTGTTTTAAAAATATTTTATTATTAAATTAGTGTAAATGTATCGAGAAATTAACGAATTTATTTTGTCCTAAAGATTTATAACTGCATTTACTAAAGTGGCCGTTTACGTAATTTGATTATGAATTTGAGGTCTTTAGGTATAATAGGTAGGACTGGTTTTTCAGATCTAACTATAGTGTCTGACGGAAAAAATGAGTTCCGCGGTGTAAAATTTTAATTTGGACTGTGGAGTCCAAAGTTCTTGACAAAAGAAGAATTTTGTGTTTTATCGCTATCAGCTCTATGTAGAGTCACCGTTCTCTACCTCCGCGCAGTATCTTGTAGAGCGTCCCAAGGACCACAGATTACAAAAAACCGCGACCTCGTAGGATGACTTTCCACAGAGCTATCTTACTTTTAACAGTTTTAGCTGATGATAATGATGATTAATAATTTACGGTCAAGGGTGAATCGGAAAAGTGATATATTAATGTATTTTAACTTCTATAGTTAACTTATAACGAGGGGGGCAATGAACTTTAAATTGTGTGTGAGAGTTATGTTGAGTATTGGCGGAGGGGGGGGCGAACAAAAATAAGGGGGGCAAGGGGGGCAAATTCAAATTATGTATCGGGTGTGTGTAACACGTGCTAAGTGTTGCCCAGTAAAAATATGCAACTAAATTAAGAGGGGGGCAAAAAGAAAGTGAGGGGGGCGTTCAGGGGAAAATTTACTTTCTATGGCAACAGAGTGAGAGCCGATTTCTGGGCTACAATTTTTATGAAATTTATCAAAATTATATAAAAGGAGGGGGGGCGGACGTGACCAGGCGTGATTGGGGGGAGGGGGAGGGGATACTAATATGCTATATGTTACCTAAGATCTTAATGTACAAAAACAGTCAATGCAACTACTGTAGTTTCGCTATTTTAGAGTGTTTTGTATGACACTAGGGCCAGCTACTCGGCTCAAGAAGGTGTTGGATAGGGGGAGGGCGAATATTTAATCTATAGTTTACAATTTGTTGGTATAATACTTATAATTTAGAGTAAAATAAATAAATTAGTAAAACAATAATTTTTTTAGTCGGCGCCAATTAAACCGACTTGCACTTGACGAAATTCCTGACAATTCTATTTTTAGACGCAACTTGACCTACTTTTGATGGCGGTTAAACAGATGTTCACTAAAAACCATGTATCTTATTAACTATTAGCGCAAAAAATCCAAAATTTTCAGGAAATGTAAGTCTTGAAATTGTCTATTTTATAGGGTCAAAAAATTTTGGGGTCATAGATCGTTTTTCAGTTTGGCGCTGGGTCAAAGTTCATCAAAAATTTTCCAACCTTGTATTTCCGCCGGGAGTGGTCCAAAATTCCCGATCGAGGTGTCCAGTGATTCGTCTCGGCGCCCTGCACCTTGATCTTCTGTGTACTTTCGTCCCAGACGTCTGGATCCCAGGTTTGTAGTCACGGTTTTTCTGGTTTTCCCGGTTTCCCTGGCGAGTTCAACCGGGAAAAATCCGGGACTCCGCCAAGTTTCAGGTCTCTCCAATGCCCTTCAAATTGCACTTAAAAAAGTGTAGGTCGTCGCTGAAGATCTGGCAGCGTTTCAGTTTGAAGAGTGTTTGTCGATCTTGTTTTGCTACTTTTTCGGTTTCTCCTCGAAAACTCGGTCAAAAAATGGTCCAATTTTTCAAATTTTTGAACCAACACTTAGCACTCTTCTTTCCGCAATGGAAAATATATTTCACTACACTGTGCACGTTAATTTACTATTTTTAAAACAGTATTTTATGCGCGGGGCGAGTATAAAAATTCTAAATTAATTTTGGAAAATTTCCAAGCACGGACCGAACTTGTCGGAGGCCGGGGCGCGACTGGGTTAGGTTAGGTTAGGTTAGGTTAGGTTAGGTTAGGTTAGGTTAGGTTCCCCCCCGTGGGTTCCACCTTGTCGTGGTGGGGGGGCTGAGTACCCGTGGTTAGCAGCTGCGGGGAAACCAAGAGAACCCGAGGAGGAGGCTCGCCCGGCGCCCTGGAGAGTCCGGGAAGCGGCGGTGCGTGCCTGAGGCGGCCTTGAGTGGCCGCGGGGCTCGGTCGGCGTCCCAGTCTTATACTGGGTAGCGGCGATGCGAGTTGAGGGGAACTTCTTCGCGCGCCCCAGAGCTTTTATCTGGAGCGTGCGTAGAAGCTGGGGAAGGGCTCGGCTGGAGGCTGAGCAGTGTGGGGCGAGTCCGCTCGGACGTTGGTGTGTGGCCCTCCGCGTGTCCCTCTGATCAGCAGAGGGCACAGTGGATGGGTGATGAGCGGAGTCTCGCCTGATGGACGAGGTGGAGGGACGCTCCCTAGTGGAGTGTCATGTATATTATATATATTTTATTTTTTCTTTATTTTGATTATATTTTATTTTTCTTTATTTGATTATTTTCTGTATATGTATATTTGTATAGTTGTGTTTGTATATGTATGTATATTATTATGTATTATGTGTATATATCCTAATCCTAAGTTTTTAGTGCCCGGCGATGGGACGCATGGCTGCAGGGAAATATAATAAAAAATGCAGTCGCGAGGGCACCAACCCGGGCTGTCGAGCCCTAAAACTGACAAAAAACCAAAAATGGCGAGTTGTAATACATATAAACTACCCCAGGTGGGTTCCGTCGGCTCAGCTGACGGGGAATCCCACTCTCCTTCGGGAGGTTGCCCTTCGTATTCTGGGGGGGGCACCAACCGCCACGAGGGCCTCGGCCCTCAAAACGACGACAATGGCAAACGTTTGGACACTGAATGCATGACGGAAGGAATTTTGACGGATGACGCGCGCTGCGCGAGTAATTTGGAGATGAGGTCCAGCCACGACGACCTATTTTACGACCTATTTTCGGCGGAGAGTGACTCGGATATGAGTTTCCGATCAACGAAGTCCACGGCTCCCAAGGAGTCTTTGACTAAGCCGTGGTTGAAGGAGAGGAAGCGCCGAATGGAAGGAGACGAAGACGAAGACACCGGAGAAAATGCCGTGTCCTCGCCCAAGGTGGCTACGAGCCGGCGTGGCAGAGGCCGACCCCCCACCACCGGACATCACACCCACCCCACGAAGGGCAGGGCTGGCAGTGACGAGGAAGCAGGCAGCAAAATACCTACAGTGCGACGAGGCAGAGGCCGACCGCCGACTACAGGCGAGTACGTCGGCCTCTCTCAGGCCAAGTTGGCCTTAGTAGCTGCACAAAGGCAGGAGTGGGAGCTGCAGGCAGAACAGGAGGTCAGCGAAATGACCCTGACACTACGCTCCAACGGATCGGCGCAGCAACTGCCCGATTTGGCATCGGAGGGATCGGAGGAGCTCGCCTCCGACATCAGGGATAAGGTGCTGGCTTCCGTGGCCGTCATAAACAAAGTGGCCACCAAATCCGGTAACCTGAAGGGCACGTTCCAACGTGCCCTGAAAGAGGCGGCCCTAACGGTCCAAGGCGCGCTGGCAGACCTGCAGAAAAGGTCCTCAACAGAGGAGACCCAAAAACTGCAGGCTGCCAACGCGCGCCTTCGAGAAGAAGTTGCGGAGCTCCGGAAGGAGATGATGGAGCTCCGTACAGAAATGAGTAGGGTGCAAACTTCCACTCCTCCGCAGGCCTCGGGATCTGTGATCCGAAGCGAGCCTCATCCAGCGGAGGAGCTGGAACAAGCGATCCTGCGGCAGGTGGGCGGAATGCTCAGTGCTCGTTTCGAGGCACTGGAGGAACGCCTCCTGCCTGAAAAACGCATCCGCCCCCCTCTGGCTGCAGACCGGCGAAATGATGCCGTACCAAAGGCTGGTACCGGCCGGGAGCCGGGTTTCACCCATGCGTCGACTTCGGCGCAGGTCCTAAACCCAGCCAAACCCAGCAAGGGCAAAGGAAAGGGGAAGTCCTCAGCCCCGGAAACCGGATCCCCGAAAGCGGCTGCCCCGCCTGCCCCTCCGTCACAGCCTCCCACTGAGGCTTGGACGGAGGTCATCAAGCGGCAGGGGAGGTCGAGGGATAAGCGGCAACGGCCCGCAAAGGCCACGCAGGCGGAGAGGCCCCAGCCAAGAAAACTGGCCCCACAGGCGAAACAAAAGCCCAAGAAGGTGAGGATCCGCCCCCAGCGCACGGCAGCGGTAGTGATCACGCTGCTGCCGGGGGCGGCAGAAAAAGGCCTGGACTACACCAGGGTGTTGGGCGAGGCCAGGTCCAAGTTAGACCTCGGTAGCTTCCCGCCCTTAAAAATGAGAGCGGCGGCCACTGGGGGCCGCATAATAGAGGTCTCTGGCACGGAGCGGTCTGAAAAGGCTGACTCCCTGGCCTCAAAGCTCCGCAAAGTGTTCCAGGGCGCCGAGGGAGAAATCCGGGTGTCCCGGCCGGTCACCACTGCAGATCTGCGGGTGAGCGGCTTGGACGACTCGGTCGGCGTCCAGGAGCTGACTGAGTGCCTCGCCAAGGCCGGAGGCTGTGCTGCGCTGGACCTTAAGGTCGGAGAGCTAAGGAAAGGCCCGGCGGGCATGGGCACTGCCTTCGTGCGGTGCCCCGCAATGGCCGCAAAAAAGATTGTGGCGGCCGGCAACCGGGTGTTGGTAGGCTGGGTGGCGGCGCGGGTTGAGGTCCTAGAGGCCCGACCCCGCCGCTGTTTCCGGTGCCTTGCACTGGGCCATGTGAGGGCCCAATGCAAGTCTGAGGTAGACCGCAGCGAGGAATGCTACCGCTGCGGTAAAACGGGCCACAAGGCCAGCGGCTGCTCCGCTGCCCCCCATTGCACCTTATGTGCAGCTGCGGGGAAGCCAGCGGAACACCTCTCCGGGGGCAAGGCATGCGCCAAGCCCCCGTCCAAGACAGAGGGCCGGAGGAAGAAAGCTGCGACGAAAGCCAGGTCGCAGCCGACTCGCCCCACTCAGGAGCAGGTGACGAGCATGGAGGAAAGTTAGGATGTCGGCCCTGACTTTCCTCCAGGCAAACATCAACCACTCTGCCAGGGCTCAGGACCTCTTCCTCCAGAGCTTGGCAGAGAGGTTGGTAAAGGTGGCCGTGGTCGCCGAGCCATACCGGATCCCGCCCAGGACGGACTGGGTCGGAGATCTGGACGGCTTGGTGGCGATCACCACACAGTCGCCCGCCCAGTCCCCTCCTCTCGAGGATGTGGTGAGAGGTAGGGGACATGTTGCGGCCAGGATCGGGGGTACGGTGGTTGTGGGGGTGTATTTCTCCCCCAACAGGGTCCTCGCCGAGTTCGAGAGTTTTCTCGGCGAAGTGGGGATCCTGGTCGGCCAGAACCGTCCCCGATCGGTCGTCGTCCTCGGAGACCTCAACGCCAAATCCACGGCGTGGGGGTCCTCGAGGACTGATGCCAGGGGCGTGGCCGTCAACGAGTGGCTGGCGGAGACGGGGATGTGTGTGGTAAACCGCGGGTCGGAGGACACGTGCGTGCGGCGCTCGGGTGGGTCGGTCATCGACGTGACCCTTGCCACCCCTGAGCTCGCAGCACGTATCCGGGACTGGGAGGTCCTGGTGGACGAGGAGACGCTCTCGGACCATCGGTATATCCGATTCAGCGTCTCCTCGTCGTTGGTGGGACGGGGCCCGCGGTTGCCTCCTGCGGCTGGACGGCGCTGGGCGCTAACACGTCTGGACACGGAGTTGTTGCGGGAAGCCGCAATTGTCCAGACGTGGAATGCCCCCCCCTCCGAGGACATAGACTTGGACGCCGCAGCCGATGGACTGTGTGAGGCCATGGCGCACGTGTGCGACGCCGCCATGCCGCGTGCGAGGCCTCCGCAGTCCAAGCGCCAAGTCTATTGGTGGAGCGAGGGGATCGCTGAACTCCGCCGCCAGTGCCTGGCGGGTCGCCGTCGTTACCAACGGCACCGCCGGCGGAGGGTGCAGGACGCGGAGGAGCTGGACCACCTCTATGCCACCTATAGAGAGGTGTGCAAGGCCCTCCGCGTAGCGATTATCCAGGCCAAGGAACAGGCCTGGATGGAGCTGCTCGCGTCGCTGGAGAGGGACCCGTGGGGGCGGCCCTACAGGTGGGCTCGCCAGAAGCTGAGACCCTGGGCCCCTCCAGTGACTAGCACCCTGGAACCGGTGGTCCTCCGGCGGGTGGTTGAGGGACTGTTCCCCGGTAGTCCGGGGACCGAATTCGTCCCTCCCACCCTGCCAGCGCCTGCCACGGAGCCGGATGGGGAGGTTCCCGAGGTCTCGCAGGGCGAGCTGGGAGCAGCTGTTCTCAAGATGAGGGCCAAGAACACGGCGCCGGGACCAGATGGGATTCCCGGTCGCGCGTGGGCCCTCGTCCAAGAGGAGTTAGGAGAACGGCTGAGGGAGTGTTTCGACCGCTGCCTGCGGGAAGGGAGGTTCCCCAGGCGGTGGAAGACTGGCCGACTCGTCCTGCTGAGGAAGGAAGGGCGCCCGGCGGACCAGCCGAACGGGTATCGCCCAATCGTGCTGCTTGACGAGGCGGGCAAGCTCCTGGAGCGAGTGGTGAATGCCCGCCTCGTCAAGCACCTGGAGGATGTCGGCCCGAATCTGGCCGACACTCAGTTTGGGTTTCGGAGAGGTCGCTCGACGATCGATGCCATATCGTACGTCCGCGACCTCTCCGACGAGGCGACCTCCAGCGGCGGGGTGATGTTGGCGGTGTCTCTTGACATCGCCAACGCGTTCAACACCCTGCCATGGAACGTTATATTGGAGGCGCTGGGGTACCACAACGTACCCCAGTACCTCCGACGCCTCGTGGGGGACTACCTCTCGAACCGGGAGGTAGTCTACCCCACAAAGGATGGAGGAGAAGGCCGGAGCCCCATGACCCGTGGCGTTCCGCAGGGGTCTGTAGTGGGCCCCACCCTGTGGAACGTCGGGTACGATTGGGTGCTGAGGGGCGCTAACCTCCGTGGCGTCGGCGTCGTTTGTTACGCCGACGACACATTGGTTACCGCCCGGGGGCGGACGTTTAGAGAAGCGTCCGTCCTGGCCACTGCCGCGGTTGCTGCGGTGGTGGCCAGGATCCGGCGGTTGGGCCTGGAGGTGGCGCTCCACAAGTCCGAGGCCATCTGTTTTCATGGGCCTCGGAGGGCGCCACCTGCGGGTTCAAGTATAGTGGTGGGCGGCGTGTCCATTGCTGTCGGCACGACGCTGAAATACCTCGGCGTCGTGCTCGACAGCAGGTGGCAGTTCCGGGCCCACTTCGAGGGCCTGGCACCGAGAGTCGTGGGGACGGCGGCTGCGTTGAGCCGCCTCCTTCCGAATCTCGGAGGAGGAGGGGGGACCTGCCGCCGCCTGTATATGGCGGCGGTCAGGTCAATGGCCCTTTACGGGGCCCCAATATGGGCGGAATCCTTGGGCCGGAGGGAGGTCGCCCTGCTCCATAGGGCCCAGAGGGTCATGGCGGTGAGGGTGTGTCGGGGGTACCGCACACTCTCCCACGAAGTGGCATGTGCCCTGGCCGGCTCCCTGCCATGGATCTTGGCGGCCAGGGTCCTCTCAAACGTGCACTGGCGCAGAGTGCGCGCACGTGCAGAGGACCTTCGACCTGCCCCGCGGGAGGTCGAACAGTGGCGGAAGAGGGAGAGGGATGCCGCCCTCGAGTCGTGGAGCCGGCGGATCGCCTTGGACCAGAGGAGGGGAGCCGGAGCTGTCCGGCTTCTTGAGGCGATCCGACCCGTGCTGGGGGAATGGATGCACCGCGGCCATGGGAGTCTCTCCTTCCGGTTGACGCAGGTACTCTCAGGGCATGGTTGCTTCGGGAGGTACCTGTGTCACGTGGCCCGGAAAGAGGAGACTCCGGAGTGCCACCAGTGCGGCTGCGCCGAGGAGACGGCGCAGCACGTGCTGGAGGTGTGTCCGGGGGCGGCGGAGCCGCGGCTGTTCTTGGCCGCGGCAATGGGCGGGGACCTCTCGTTGCCGAACATCCTGGCGGGGATGGTCGCCGACGAGAGGTCCTGGGAGGCGATGGCCACTTTCTGCGAGGAGGTGATGTCGCAGAGAGAGGCCGAGGAGCGGGAGAGAGAGAGAGATCCTCTCGCTCACCCGCTCCGGAGAGAGCGGAGACGGAGGCGTGCAAGCCAAGAACGCACGCCGTCTCCGCTCGGAGGGTCTGGGGTGGCGGATGTGGGGACATCCGCTGCCCCCTCTTAGTCACTTTACGTGGCAAGACCCTCCAGAGTGGTCGACGCGCCCAATGTTCAGGCGCGTCGTCACGAGGTGGGAAGGGGGTGGCCTCTCACCCCCTCCCGAGGCGGGTCCGCCCAGGGGCGGACACTCGGCTGGATGAAGCTACGGTGCATACTCTGCATGGGCCCGTGGCTTCACCCGATTTGCCGACGCCGTGGAACATCTTGGGGTTTTAGTTGGTATTAGCGCCACGGCTGCGGCTGTGGCGTTCGGAGTCCAACATAACCCGCTCGTGTCCCCACATGAGCGGGTATGCATAAAGGCATTTCCCCAAGTAAAAAAAAAAAAAAAAAAAAAAAAAAAAAAAAGGTTAGGTTAGGTTCCCCCCCGTGGGTTCCACCTTGTCGTGGTGGGGGGGCTGAGTACCCGTGGTTAGCAGCTGCGGGGAAACCAAGAGAACCCGAGGAGGAGGCTCGCCCGGCGCCCTGGAGAGTCCGGGAAGCGGCGGTGCGTGCCTGAGGCGGCCTTGAGTGGCCGCGGGGCTCGGTCGGCGTCCCAGTCTTATACTGGGTAGCGGCGATGCGAGTTGGGGGATCTTCTCCGCGCGCCCCAGAGCTTTTATCTGGAGCGTGCGTAGAGGCTGGGGAAGGGCTCAGCTGGAGGCTGAGCAGTGTGGGGCGAGTCCGCTCGGACGTTGGTGTGTGGCCCTCCGCGTGTCCCTCTGATCAGCAGAGGGCACAGTGGATGGGTGATGAGCGGAGTCTCGTCTGATGGACGAGGTGGAAGGACGCTCCCTAGTGGAGTGTCATGTATATTATATATATTTTATTTTTCTTAATTTGATTATTTTCTGTGTATGTATATTTGTATAGTTGTGTTTGTATATGTGTGTATATTATTATGTACTATTATGTATTTATCCCAATCCTAAGTTCTTAGTGCCCGGCGATAGGACGCATGGCTGCAGGGAAGTATAATAAAAAATGCAGTCGCGAGGGCACCAACCCAACCCGGGCTGTCGAGCCCTAAAACTGACAAAAACAAAAACCATGGCGAGTTGTAAGACAAATAAACTACCCCAGGTGGGTTCCGTCGGCTCAGCTGACGGGGAATCCCACTCTCCTTCGGGAGGTTGCCCTTCGTATTCTGGGGGGGGCACCAACCGCCTCGAGGGCCTCGGCCCTCAAAACGACGACTATGGCAAACGTTTGGACACTGAATGCATGACGGAAGGAATTTTGACGGATGACGCGCGCTGCGCGAGTAATTTGGAGATGAGGTCCAGTTACGACGACCCATTTTCTGCGGAGAGTGACTCGGATATGAGTTTTCAATCGACGAAGTCCACGGCTCCCAAGGAGTCTTTGACTAAACCGTGGTTGAAGGAGAGGAAGCGCCGAATGGAAGGAGACGAAGACGAAAACACCGGAGAAAATGCCGTGTCCTCGCCCAAGGTGGCTACGAGCCGGCGTGGCAGAGGCCGACCCCCCACCACCGGACATCACACCCACCCCACGAAGGGCAGGGCTGGCAGTGACGAGGAAGCAGGCAGCAAGATGCCTACAGTGCGACGAGGCAGAGGTCGACCGCCTACTACAGGCGAGTACGTTGGCCTCTCTCAGGCCAAGTTGGCCTTAGTAGCTGCACAGAGGCAGGAGTGGGAGCTGCAGGCGGAACAGGAGGTTGGGGAGCTGACGGTGACACTACGCTCCAACAGATCGACAGAACGACAACCCGAGGTGCCACCGGAGGGATCGGAGGAGCTTGCCTCCGACATCAGCAAAAAGGTACTGGCTTCCGTGGACATCATCAACAAGGTGGCCACCAAGTCTGGAAATTTGAAAGGCACGTTCCAACGTGCCCTGAAAGAGGCGGCCCTAACGGTCCAAGGTGCGCTGGCAGACCTGCAGAAGAGGTCCTCAACAGAGGAGACCCAAAAACTGCAGGCTGCCAACGCGCGCCTTCGAGAAGAAGTCGCGGAGCTCAGGAAGGAGATGATGGAGCTCCGTACAGAAATGAGTAGGGTGCGAACCTCCACTCCTCCGCAGGCCTCGGGATCTGTGATCCGAAGCGAGCCTCGTCCAGCGGAGGAGCTGGAACAAGCAATCCTGCGGCAGGTGGGCGGAATGCTCAGTGCTCGTTTCGAGGCACTGGAGGAACGCCTCCTGCCTGAGAAACGCATCCGCCCCCCTCTGGCTGCAGACCGGCGAAATGATGCCGTACCAAAGGCTGGTACCGGCCGGGAGCCGGGTTTCCCCCTTTCGTCGACCTCGGCGCAGGGCCTAAACCCAGCCAAACCCGGCAAGGATAAGGGCAAGGGCAAGGGAAAGGGCAAGTCCTCGGTTCCAGAAACCGAACCCAAGAAAGCGGCTGCCCCTCCTGCCCCTCCGTCACAGCCTCCCACTGAGGCTTGGACGGAGATCACCAAGCGGAGGGGGAGGTCGAAGGATCGACAGCCGCGGCCCGCAACGGCCCAGCAGGCGGAGAGGCCCCAGTCAAGAAAACTGGCCCCACAGGCGAAGAAAAAGCCCAAGAAGGTGAGGATCCGCTCCCAGCGCACGGCAGCAGTAGTAATCACACTGCTGCCGGGGGCGGCAGAAAAGGGCCTGGACTACACCAGGGTGTTGGGCGAGGCCAGGTCCAAGATGGACCTCAGCTGCTTCCCGCCCCTAAAAATGAGAGCAGCGGCCACTGGGGGCCGTATAATAGAAGTTTCTGGCACGGAGCGGTCAGAAAAGGCTGACTCCCTGGCCTCAAAGCTCCGCGAAGTGTTTCAGGGCGCTGAGGGAGAAATCCGGGTGTCCCGGCCGGTCACCACCGCAGATCTGCGGGTGAGCGGCCTGGACGACTCGGTCGGCGTCCAGGAGCTGACTGAGTGCCTCGCCAAGGCCGGAGGCTGTGCTGCGCTGGACCTTAAGGTCGGAGAGTTAAGAAAAGGCGCGGCGGGCATGGGCACTGCCTTCGTGCGGTGCCCCGCAATGGCCGCAAAAAAGATTGTGGCGGCCGGCAACCGGGTGTTAGTAGGCTGGGTGGCGGCGCGGGTTGAGGTCCTAGAGGCCCGACCCCGCCGCTGTTTCCGGTGCCTTGCACTGGGCCATGTTAGGGCCCAATGCAAGTCCGAGGTAGACCGCAGCGAGGAATGCTACCGCTGCGGTAAAACGGGCCACAAGGCCAGCGGCTGCTCCGCTGCCCCCCATTGCACCTTATGTGCAGCTGCGGGGAAGCCAGCGGAACACCTCTCCGGGGGCAAGGCATGCGCCAAGCCCCCGTCCAAGACAGAGGGCCGGAGGAAGAAAGCTGCGACGAAAGCCAGGTCGCAGCCGACTCGCCCCACTCAGGAGCAGGTGACGAGCATGGAGGAAAGTTAGGATGTCGGCCCTGACTTTCCTCCAGGCGAACATCAACCACTCTGCCAGGGCTCAGGACCTCTTCCTCCAGAGCTTGGCAGAGGGGTTGGTCAAGGTGGCCGTGGTCGCCGAGCCATACCGGATCCCGCCCAGGACGGACTGGGTCGGAGATCTGGACGGCTTGGTGGCGATCACCACACAGTCGCCCGCCCAGTCCCCTCCTCTCGAGGATGTGGTGAGAGGTAGGGGACATGTTGCGGCCAGGATCGGGGGTACGGTGGTTGTGGGGGTGTATTTCTCCCCCAACAGGGTCCTCGCCGAGTTCGAGAGTTTTCTCGGCGAAGTGGGGATCCTGGTCGGCCAGAACCGTCCCCGATCGGTCATCGTCCTCGGAGACCTCAACGCCAAATCCACGGCGTGGGGGTCCTCGAGGACTGATGCCAGGGGCGTGGCCGTCAACGAGTGGCTGGCGGAGACAGGGATGTGTGTGGTCAACCGCGGGTCGGAGGACACGTGTGTGCGGCGCTCGGGTGGGTCGGTCATTGACGTGACCCTTGCCACCCCTGAGCTCGCAGCACGTGTCCGGGACTGGGAGGTCCTCGTGGACGAGGAGACGCTCTCGGACCACCGGTATATCCGATTCAGCGTCTCCTCGTCGTTGGTGGGACGGGGCCCGCGGTTGCCTCCTGCGGCTGGACGGCGCTGGGCGCTAACACGTCTGGACACGGAGTTGTTGCGGGAAGCCGCAATTGTCCAGACGTGGAATGCCCCCCCCTCCGAGGACATAGACTTGGACGCCGCAGCCGATGGACTGTGTGAGGCCATGGCGCACGTGTGCGACGCCGCCATGCCGCGTGCGAGGCCTCCGCAGTCCAAGCGCCAAGTCTATTGGTGGAGCGAGGGGATCGCCGAACTCCGCCGCCAGTGCCTGGCGGGTCGCCGTCGTTACCAGCGGCACCGCCGGCGGAGGGTGCAGGACGCGGAGGAGCTGGACCACCTCTATGCCACCTATAGAGAGGTGTGCAAGGCCCTCCGCGTAGCGATTATCCAGGCCAAGGAACAGGCCTGGATGGAGCTGCTCGCGTCGCTGGAGAGGGACCCGTGGGGGCGGCCCTATAAGTGGGCTCGCCAGAAGCTGAGACCCTGGGCCCCTCCAGTGACTAGCACCCTGGAACCGGTGGTCCTCCGGCGGGTGGTCGAGGGACTGTTCCCCGGTAGTCCGGGGACTGAATTCGTCCCTCCCACCCTGCCGGCGCCTGCCACGGAGGTGGACGAGGAAATTCCCGAAGTCTCGCAGGGCGAGTTGGGGGGAGCCGTTCTCAAGATGAGGGCCAAGAACACGGCGCCGGGGCCAGATGGGATTCCCGGTCGCGCGTGGGCCCTCGTCCAAGAGGAGTTAGGAGAACGGCTAAGGGAGTGTTTCGACCGCTGCCTGCGGGAAGGGAGGTTCCCCAGGCGGTGGAAGACTGGCCGACTCGTCCTGCTGAGGAAGGAAGGGCGCCCGGCGGACCAGCCGAACGGGTATCGCCCAATCGTGCTGCTTGACGAGGCGGGCAAGCTCCTGGAGCGAGTGGTGAATGCCCGCCTCGTCAGGCACCTGGAGGATGTCGGCCCGAATTTGGCCGACACTCAGTTTGGGTTTCGGAGAGGTCGCTCGACGATCGATGCCATATCGTACGTCCGCGACCTCTCCGACGAGGCGACCTCCAGCGGCGGGGTGATGTTGGCGGTGTCTCTTGACATCGCCAACGCGTTCAACACCCTGCCATGGAACGTCATATTGGAGGCGCTGGGGTACCACAACGTACCCCAGTACCTCCGACGCCTCGTGGGGGACTACCTCTCGAACCGGGAGGTAGTCTACCCCACAAAGGACGGAGGAGAAGGCCGGAGCCCCATGACCCGTGGCGTTCCGCAGGGGTCCGTAGTGGGCCCCACCCTGTGGAACGTCGGGTACGATTGGGTGCTGAGGGGCGCTAACCTCCGTGGCGTCGGCGTCGTTTGTTACGCCGACGACACATTGGTTACCGCCCGGGGGCGGACGTTTAGAGAAGCGTCCGTCCTGGCCACAGCCGCGGTTGCTGCGGTGGTGGCCAGGATCCGGCGGTTGGGCCTGGAGGTGGCGCTCCACAAGTCCGAGGCCATCTGTTTTCATGGGCCTCGGAGGGCGCCACCTGCGGGTTCAAGTATAGTGGTGGGCGGCGTGTCCATTGCTGTCGGCACGACGCTGAAATACCTCGGCGTCGTGCTCGACAGCAGGTGGAAGTTCCGGGCCCACTTCGAGGGCCTGGCACCGAGAGTCGTGGGGACGGCGGCTGCGTTGAGCCGCCTCCTTCCGAATCTCGGAGGAGGAGGGGGGACCTGCCGCCGCCTGTATATGGCGGCGGTAAGATCAATGGCCCTCTACGGGGCCCCAATATGGGCGGAGACCTTGGGCCGGAGGGAGGTAGCCCTGCTCCATAGAGCCCAGAGAGTCATGGCGGTGAGGGTGTGTCGGGGGTACCGCACACTCTCCCACGAAGTGGCATGTGCCCTGGCTGGCTCCCTCCCATGGAACTTGGCGGCCAGGGTCCTCTCAAACGTGCACTGGCGCAGAGTGCGCGCACGTGCAGAGGACCTTCGACCTGCCCCGCGGGAGGTCGAGCAGTGGCGGAAGAGGGAGAGGGATGCCGCCCTCGAGTCGTGGAGCCGGCGGATCGCCTTGGACCAGAGGAGGGGAGTCGGAGCTGTCCGGCTTCTTGAGGCGATCCGACCCGTGCTGGGGGAATGGATGCACCGCGGCCATGGGAGTCTCTCCTTCCGGTTGACGCAGGTACTCTCGGGGCATGGTTGCTTCGGGAGGTACCTGTGTCACGTGGCCCGGAAAGAGGAGACTCCGGAGTGCCACCAGTGCGGCTGCGCCGAGGAGACGGCGCAGCACGTGCTGGAGGTGTGCCCGGGGGCGGCGGAGCCGCGGCTGTTCTTGGCCGCGGCAATGGGCGGGGACCTCTCGTTGCCGAACATCCTGGCGGGGATGGTCGCCGACGAGAGGTCCTGGGAGGCGATGGCCACTTTCTGCGAGGAGGTGATGTCGCAGAGAGAGGCCGAGGAGCGGGAGAGAGAGAGAGACCCTCTCGCTCACCCGCTCCGGAGGGAGCGGAGACGGAGGCGTGCAAGCCAAGAACGCACGCCGTCTCCGCTCGGAGGGTCTGGGGTGGCGGATGTGGGGACATCCGCTGCCCCTTCCTAGTCACTTAGCGTGACAAGACCCTCCAGAGTGGTCGACGCGCCCAATGTTCAGGCGCGTCGTCACGAGGTGGGAAGGGGGTGGCCACTCACCCCCTCCCGAGGCGGGTCCGCCCAGGGGCGGACACTCGGCTGGATGAAGCTACGGTGCATACTCTGCATGGGCCCGTGGCTTCATCCGATTTGCCGACGCCGTGGAACATCTTGGGGTTTTAGTTGGTATTAGCGCCACGGCTGCGGTTGTGGCGTTCGGAGTCCAACATAACCCGCTCGTGTCCCCACATGAGCGGGTATGCGTAAAAGCATTTCCCCAAGTAAAAAAAAAAAAAAAAAAGGTTAGGTTAGGTTGGGGTGCGGTGCCGGCTACCTCCTCGAAGCTCATCCAGTACTATCCTTTGCGAATTCATTAATCCGGGGGGATGGTACTGGATTGGGCGGGTGCACCCTGGGTACGGTCAACAACTTCTCCTGAGTTTGGAGATCTTGTTGGCCGTAGCTAAAGTCCGGACTGGGGGGGAACTTCTGCGCACGCCCCTAAGCTTTTATTAGGAGCGCGCGCAGAAGCTGGGGAAGGTGCTCGGCAGGAGGCTGAGCGGGCTAGGCACGTGTGCCTGAGCCAGAGGGCCCTCCGCGTGTCCCTCTGATCAGCAGAGGGCACAGTGGATGGGCGAGGAGCGGCGAGTCTCGCCTGATGGGCGAGGAAGAGGGATGAGGGACGCCCCCGGTTGGTACTAACACTACCTCCGGGTGGATTGTCGGAGATCGGAACCCCGTTTGCTGCGCCAGTCACGTCTTGGCGCGTGCGATGGGACCGAGGGTCTTGGCTTAACCGCCCGGGCCGCGAGGAAGAAAACCTCTATAAAAAATTACCCCGAAGGTTAAGCGGCGGCGCAGCGCGAGAATCTGCATGGCCACCGGGTTGGTTGGTCGTTACTGCGTTCCCCGCAGAGGCCCAGTCGAAGCCTCGTGCGGGTTAACCCGTAGACTTACCCGGGTACAGGGGGCACTGCCCGGGTGGACCGAATACTTCCCCCATACTCGTGGGAACAGAAATGGAGAAACAATTAAATATATCACAAACTGAGGGAAAGGGGCTAGCCCCCGAATGGGATGAGTCTGACTCATCGTGTGTGAGCAGGGTGTCGGCGGGATCGCTTGCACTCAGCGAAGTAAGGAAGCGTGGGAGACCACGGACGAAGAGGCACGACGATAGCAGCCGCTCGCGCTCCGATAGCGGGTCGGATGCTCCGGCTGCGAAGGTCGTCGCTGCGAAGGGAAAGCCAGGCCGAGGCCGACCGCCCACTACGGGGCAGTACGTTGGCCTCGCTCAGGCTAAAGCGGCTCTAGTGGCCGCACAGCGAGAGGAGATGGAGCTCCGGGCCGAGCAAGAGGTTGCTGAAATGGCCCAGGAGCACCGTCTGTCGAGAGCGGCCTCAGACCGTGGCTCGTTTTCGTCGTACTCGTCGGAGGCAGGAGATGGACTCCTGTCTTACGAGCATAATAGGAGGGTCTTGGACTCCGTGGCCATCATTGAATCGGTGGCCACGAAGTCCAAGAACATCAAGGGCACGTTTGTGCGTGCCCTTAAGGACGCGGCAGCCTCGATTAGAGAGAGTGTACACGTCATCTGCAAGAGGTCCTCTTCAGATGAAACGAAGAGGCTGCAGGTCGCCAACGTGCGCCTGCAGAACGAGGTGAAGGAGCTCCGGAAGGAGATGTTGGAGCTCCAAAAAGAGATGAGGCAAACGCTGGCTGCCCCCGCGCCACGGCCCCCCGAGCGTTCATCGCCCGGCAGGACTGAGGCGCCGGGACCCCAAGGCGAAGACCTGATGCAGAACATCCTGCGACAGGTCGGAGGTATGATGAGTGCGCGGTTCGAGGCCCTGGAGGAGCGCCTCCTGCCCGAAAAGCGCACTCGCCCTCCACTTGCAGTCGACCGCAGGAACCCCGTGGCCCCTGCGGCCTCCGTGGTAGTCGTGGACCGAAGGAATGAATTCCGGAAAGTCCCGATCCCGGAGCCGCAGCCTGGCCAGTCGGGGATGCCTGTGGTCATGGACACGACCCTTCCCCTTCCCCCTGAAACCCGCGAGGGTAAGAAGGGTAAGAAGGGGAAACTCGGCAAGAACACCGCGGCCAAGGGCAAACAGCCCGCGGCCGCCAAAACCGGACGTGACGCGCCCCAAATGGCCAAAGTCCAGCCCGGCGTGAGCTGGGTGGAGGTGGCCAAGAGGGGTCGCAAGAAGAAGAAGGGCGGCAGCGCGGCGACACCGGCACCCTCGCAGGGGCCTCAACCCCAAGCGAGAGCCGCACAGCCGCGCAGTGCCGCAAAGGATAAGGTAACCTCAGAGAGGCAACCTAGACTCCGCGCCCCGAAGTCGTCTGCCGTCGTGCTGACGATTCAGCCTGGTGGTGTGGAGAAGGGCCTCTCCTACGGGAAGGCTTTGCAGAAGGCGAAGCAGACGATTGACTTGTCCTCGCTCGGGATCGAGAGCCTCGGGTTTCGCCAGGCAGCAACTGGGGCCCGAATGTTTGAGATCAAGGGCGAGTCAAGTGAGGACAAGGCGGACTCCCTTGCTGCAAAGCTCAGGATGATGTTCCCCGAGACGGAATTGAAGGTCACCAGGCCGGTGAAACGCGCGGACTTGCGCGTTTCCTGCCTGGATGACTCTGTCACCGGAGAAGAACTGGCGGAGACAATTGCCCGCACTGGGGAGTGTCACCCCAGTGCGGTCAAAGTCGGCGAAATCCGCCGCAACGCTGCTGGCCTGGGCACCGTTTTTGTGCGCTGCCCAGTTACTGCAGCAAAGAAGGTGCTGAAGGGTGGACGCCTTCTTGTGGGGTGGGTTGCGGCGACGGTCAGACTGTTGACGCCAAGACCCATGCGCTGCTTCCGGTGCCTCGAAGTGGGGCATGTTCGGGAGCAGTGCGAGGCGGAGGTTGACAGGAGCGCACTTTGTTTCCGTTGCGGTCAACCTGGTCATAAGGCGGGTGGTTGCTCGGCCGAGCCGCACTGCGCAGTATGCGCGACTGCAGGAAAGCCGGCCGAGCACCAGATGGGAGCCAGTGGGTGCGTCCCGCCTCCCAAGAAGATAAGGAAGACCGCAACGGGACCAAGAGTCCCAGTGAAGCCGAAGACGAAGACGCCTCATCCACCCCGCGCTGACACGGCGCAGGAAAGGATGGAGGTGGTGGACGTGGACAGCGAGTGCGTCCCACCTCCCAGAGCCGCATCGGGAATGAGTGTCGCGGCCGAATCGGCGACAGACACCCAACTGCCCGAGAGCGAGGGAGAGTTCAGTAGGAGTGGAATGGACACCCATGCTGCAGGAGAGCCAAATCCGGCGGTGGTCCCTGATAAGGGACGCAGAATCTCCGGACCTCAGCGGGTTAAAATCGAGACGTTGCAGGACCACTACTTCGATTACGAGGAGAGGAAGTTTGTTCACTCGGGGGCTGCAGAGGTGAAGGACCGGCCAGGTTCTGTCCTGCGCCTGAGCGGATTTCGGGGGTATATGCGCCGAGTTGCGTTGGCGCAACTGGTGTATAGAGAGACAGCTTGCCGCCACGAGGATATCGAGGTCAGCAAGATCCGTAGAGGGAATGTCAACTCCATTTTGGTGTGCGTCCCAAAGGACGCAGCCAAAATGCTGATGGCGGCAGAGCTCTATCTATAGGGTTGGAATCCATCCAACCTTATAAATAGAGCTCAAATTGAGAGACGACCGGACACTGGCAGCGGCCACACTTGGCCGCCTCCAGTCTCCAGTGAGAACTCTGGGTGCCGGGTGTGGGGAAACCCGGCGTCCACACTAAGGAGTTCAGGGTATGCGCGATGTGTCACGTGTTCTGACACATCGCCATATGAGAGGGACGAGCCTCAGGCTCCCGCGAAAGGGGTCCACTGGACCGGCGCTTGCCAGGGCTGCGGAGAATGCGACAGCACGTCCCGCGACCCTGACTGCAAAGCGATCTGAGGGAACACCCCAGGTTTTTAGTGGGTAGGCCGCCCTTCTGGCGGAGATTCCCACATAACCACCGCGCCCCCCCGGGCCGGTGGTATCCATCAAGGATTTTCCTGGGTAAAAAAAAAAAAAAAAAAAAAAAAAAAAAAAAAAAAAAAAAAAAAAAAAAAAAAAAAGGTTAGGTTAGGTTGGGGTGCGGTGCCGGCTACCTCCTCGAAGCTCATCCAGTACTATCCTTTGCGAATTCATTAATCCGGGGGGATGGTACTGGATTGGGCGGGTGCACCCTGGGTACGGTCAATAACTTCTCCTAAGATTGGAGATCTTGTTGGCCGTAGCTAAAGTCCGGACTGGGGTGGGTAACTTCTGCGCACGCCCCTAAGCTTTTATTAGGAGCGCGCGCAGAAGATGGGGAAGGGACTCGGCGTTGCCGAGCGGGAGTGGGCAGACAGGGAAGACTGTCGGGAGTTGGTTGGCGTCTCGGCCCTGTGCTGAGTGGCGATGACGCAAGTCAGAGAGTTTCTCTCCGCGTGTCCCTATGAAGTTAGCATAGGGCACAGTGGATGAGACATGGTGAGGCTCAAGAGCTTCAGTGTTGGTCCTAACTAGGATCGACGTGGAGGTGTTCGCGACGACAGTCCGTGTGCGTCTCCCCTTTGTCTACTTTCGTAGCGATGGGGACGGGTGTGCGGGCTGTCGTTGCGAACATGTTTATGTGTATGTTTATGTATATATTTATAAATATATTATGTATTCTATGTATGTATATTCCTAATCCCAAGTTTTTAGTGCCCGGCGATGGGACGCATGGCTGCAGGGAGTAATCAATAAAAAATGCAGTCGCGAGGGCACCAACCCAGGCTGTCAGGCCTCAAAACTGACCACAAAAAAAAAAAATTATGGCGAGTTGCAAAAAGAAAATACTACCCCAGGTGGGTACCGTCGGTTCTGCCGACGGAGAATCCCACTCTCCCAAGGGAGGCTGCCCCTCGTATTCTGGGGGGGGCATCAACCGCTTTTCTAACAACGACGACAATGGCAAGAATATGGACATCGAAGACAATACGGATCGGATGAAGAAGAGTGAAGTGCTGCAAAAAGAGGGAATTGATACACACTTCACAGAGGGAAAGGGAGAAAACCTAGAAGGTGATGAGTCAGACACATCATCTTGTGTGTCTGTAATCTCACAGACGTCTCAAAAGGGGAGAAAGCGGACAAGAGCACGCACAAGAGAAAGTGGCGGCGACAGCTGCTCACACTCTGATAGCGGGTCAGACGCTCCGGCTGCGAAGGTTATAGCAGCGAAGGAAAAGCGAGGCAGAGGCAGACCGCCCACAACGGGCCAGTACGTCGGCCTCGCCCAAGCTAAAGCGGCTCTCGTGGCCGCAAAGCGAGAGGAGATGGAGCTCCGGGCCGAGCAAGAAGTTTCCGAAATGGCCCGGACACACCGTCTGTCAAGAGCGGCCTCTGACCGAATGTCGGAGTCTTCAGAGTCGACGGAGCAGGGGGATGAGCCCCTGGCCGTCGAACTTAATAAGAGGGTCTTGGACTCCGTGGCCATCATCGAATCGGTGGCCACGAAGTCCAAGAACATCAAGGGCACGTTTGTGCGTGCCCTTAAGGACGCGGCTGCCTCCATTAAAGAGGCAGTAGAGGACCTCCGCAAGAGGTCCTCATCGGACGAAACCAGAAGACTGCAAGCTGCCAACGTGCGCCTGCAGGATGAAGTTAAGGAGCTCCGGAAGGAGATGATGGAGCTCCGGAAAGAGATGCTGCAATCGCTTGCCGCTCCTGTGCCGCGACCCCCCGAGCGTTCATCGCCCGGCAGGGCTGAGGCGCCGGGACCCCATGGTGAGGACCTGACACAGAACATATTGCGTCAGGTCGGTGGAATGATGAGCGCGCGGTTCGAGGCCCTGGAGGAGCGCCTCCTGCCCGAAAAGCGCATTCGCCCTCCACTTGCAGCCGACCGCAGGAACCCCGTGGCCCCTGCGGCTTCCGTGGTAGTCGGGAACCGAAGGAACGAGTTTCGGAAAGTCCCGATCCCGGAGCCGCAGCCTGGTCAGTTGGGGATGCCTGCGGTCATGGATATGACAAATCCCCTTCCCCCCGAAACCCGTAGTGGTAAGAAGGGTAAGAAGGGGAAACCTGGAAGCAACACCGTGGCCAAGGGCAAACAGCCCGAGGCCACCATCACCGGACGTGACGTGCCCCAAGTGGAGCCAGAGACTGCGGCCGTGACTCGTACAACACTGGGGCCATGGTCTGAAGTTGTAGGGCGAAGAACGCGTGGCAGAATGGTGGGGAATGAAAGGACAAGGTCGTCCGCTCCCGAGCGAAACCAGGTTCCGAAACCGGTCCCACCAACAATGCGGACCCGTGAACAAACCACGCAGGCGAAAGTGGCTAAACTCCGCCCCCCTCGCACTGCAGCCGTAGTGATCACGCTGCAGCCGGAGGCAATGGAGAAGGGCGTAACGTATGCCAAGGTATTAGCGGAAGCCAGGAGCCGTATAGATCTTGCGACTCTCGGGATGCCACCCCTGAAGATGAGAGCAGCGGCCACGGGAGCACGCATCTTTGAAATTTCCGGTGTGGAGAAAGAGGAAATGGCGGACTCCTTGGCTGAAAAGCTGAAGGAGGCGTTCCAAGCGTCAGGGGTAATACAGGTGTCAAGACCGACCACCACCGTGGACTTGCGTGTGAGTGGCTTGGATGACTCTGTAGTTCCCAACGAGCTTACAGAGGCCCTTGCCAAAACCGGAGGGTGCATGCCGTCATCCATTAAAACGGGTGAAATTAGGAAGGGCCCAGCAGGAATGGGTACGGCCTTTGTGAGGTGTCCTATCGTGGCCGCCAAAAAGATAGTGGCTAACGGTGGTCGTGTAATGGTGGGATGGGTTGCGGCGCGGGTCCAGCTATTAGACGCTAGACCACGCCGCTGTTACAAATGCCTTGCACTCGGACACGTTAGAGCAAAGTGTAAGTCAGAGATAGACCGCAGCGATGAATGTCATCGCTGCGGACAAAAGGGCCACAAGGCCAGCGGATGTTCAGCCGCGCCGCACTGCACTCTGTGTGCAGCTGCGGAGAAACCGGCTAACCACCTCTCCGGGGGCAAGGCTTGCGCCAAGCCCCCGTTGAAGACAGGGGGGAGAAGGAAGCCCGCTGCGACTAAGGCCAAGGCCAAGTCACAGCCGCTTGGCCCAGTAACGGAGCAGGTGGTTTGCATGGAGGAAAATTAGTATGACACTAACTTTCCTCCAGGCGAACGTCAACCACTCCGCCCGTGCGCAGGATCTCCTCCTGCAATGTATGGCTGAGCGGTCGACACACGTGGCTGTGGCTGCCGAACCGTATGTGGTCCCGTCTAGATCTGACTGGGTTGGGGACCTTGACGGACTGGTGGCAATTACTACGCAGTCCCCGGTGCATTCTCCCACCCTCGATGGTGTGATAAGGGGCAGAGGGTTCGTCGCGGCCTTGGTTGGTGAGGTGGTTGTTGTGGGGGTGTATTTCTCCCCAAACAGGGTTTTTGCCGAATTTGAGGATTTCCTCATTGAAGTTGGAACCTTGGTGGGACAAAGTCGCCCCCACCCTGTCATCGTCCTTGGGGACCTCAACGCCAAATCTGTGGCGTGGGGGTCCCCGATGTCTGATGTACGGGGAAGGGCAGTCGACGAGTGGCTGGTGGAAACCGGGCTATGCGTCCTCAATAGAGGGACTGAGAACACGTGCGTACGGCGATGGGGTGGGTCGGTGGTCGACGTGACGTTCGCCACCCCTGAAATTGCGCATCGTGTTCGTGACTGGGAGGTGCTGGTGGATGAGGAGACGCTATCCGACCATCGCTACATCCAGTTTAGCGTCTCCTCGTCGACAACGGAGGATCATGAGCGGGTCTCGCCTACGTCCGGCCCACGATGGGTCTTGAAACGCCTGAACTTGGAGCTGCTACAGGAAGCGGCTATTGTTCAGGCCTGGAACGCCCCTCCTTTGGAGCCCGTAGACATAGATGCGGAGGCGGATGCGCTGTGCAAGGCGATGGCCCACGTTTGTGACACCGCTATGCCCCGTGCTAAGACCTTGCCGTCTAAGCGCCAGGTTTACTGGTGGTCAGATGAAATTGCCGAACTTCGACGCCGATGTCTGGAGAAGCGTCGTCGCTACCAGCGATACCGGAGAAGAAGACGCCAGGAGTTGACTGAGTTGGATGTCCTCTATGCTGATTATAGAGAGGCATCCAAGGCTCTTCGCGTTGCAATCACCGAAGCCAAGGCGAATGCGTGGAAGCAGCTGCTAGAGACTCTGGAGCTAGATCCGTGGGGGCGCCCCTACTTGATAGCGAGGCAAAAGCTTCGCCCTTGGGCGCCTCCCGTCACCAGTACGCTGCAACCGATGATACTCTGGCGAGTGGTGCAGGGACTGTTTCCCGATAGACCGGGAACGGAATTTGTCCCTCCCACAATGAATGCAACGCGAGGAGTAATTACCGGAGAGGAAGAGGAGCAGCCCCCTGATGTGTCGGAAGGAGAATTGGGAGCAGCAGTCCTGCGAATGAGGGCCAAGAACACGGCACCCGGGCCAGATGGCATACCAGGTCGTGCATGGGCCCTCGCTGAGGACGCTCTAGGACCCCGCCTGAGGGATCTCTTCAACCGCTGTATGCGAGAGGGAAGATTCCCCAAACGTTGGAAGAGAGGAAGGCTTGTTCTCCTTAGGAAGGAGGGACGACCGGTCGATCAGCCCTCGGGATATCGCCCGATTGTGTTGCTTGACGAGGCGGGCAAGCTGCTGGAGCGAGTCGTTGCTGCCCGCATCGTCAAGCACCTGGAAAGGGTTGGCCCCGATTTGGCTGACGCCCAGTACGGATTCCGGAGAGGTCGCTCGACGATTGATGCGATAAAATGCGTCCGAAACCTCTCCGAGGAGGCGTGCTCCGATGGCGGGGTGATGTTGGCGGTGTCATTGGATATAGCCAACGCATTCAACACCCTGCCGTGGACCACAATTTTGGGAGCGCTTGGGCACCATCGCGTGCCCCAATATCTCCAGCGCCTCATAGGGGACTATCTTTCGGACAGGGAGGTAGTTTTTCCAACTAAGGATGGGGAAAAGAGAAGCCCCATGACGCGTGGCGTTCCGCAGGGGTCGGCTCTAGGGCCACACCTGTGGAACATTGGATACGATTGGGTCCTTCGAGGCGCTAACCTTCGTGGCGTCAATGTCGTGTGTTACGCTGACGACACGTTGGTCACCGCCCGGGGACGAACGTATAAAGAGGCAGCGATCTTGGCAACGGCAGGAGTCGCGGCGGTAGTAGCGAGGATCCGGCGATTGGGGCTGGAGGTGGCGCTCCAGAAATCTGAGGCCATTTGCTTTCATGGTCCACGAAGAGCGCCACCTGCCGGATCCCACATAATAGTTGGTGGGACCTCTATTGCCGTCAGGTCGACTTTAAAATACCTAGGCGTTGTACTTGAGAGCAGATGGACGTTCAGCGCACATCTGCAGCAACTTGCCCCCAAACTGACGGGCACCGCAGCAGCACTGAGCCGCCTTCTTCCCAACATCGGCGGAGGAAATGCAAGCTGCCGCCGCCTCTATGTGGCGGTGGTACGCTCAATGGCATTATATGGCGCCCCAATATGGGCAGAGTCTCTTGACCGGAAGGAAACTGCACTACTTTACAGAACACAGCGCGTGATGGCTGTGAGAGTCTGCAGAGGCTACCGTACTCTCTCGCATGAGGTGGCCTGTGTTCTTGCGGGATCCTTGCCGTGGGACCTGGACGCTAAACTGCTGTCGAAGGTCTACTGGCGCAGAGCGCATGCGAGAGAGCGAGATCTACGCCCAGCACCACAAGAGGTAGTACGATGGCGCAATGATGCCCGAGCCAGGGCTATAGAGACATGGAAGCAGAGTCTCCTCGCGGGACCTGCTCGAAGAGGAACCGGAGCTCAACGACTCCTTGAGGCAATCCGGTCCGTACTCGTGGAGTGGGTCCAGCGGGAACACGGTACTTTGACCTTTCGGCTGACACAGGTGCTCACTGGACATGGCTGTTTCGGAAGGTACCTGTGTCACGTAGCCGGAAGGGAAGAGACTCCGGAGTGCCACCGGTGTAGCTGCGCGGAAGATACCGCGCAGCATGTGCTGGAGGCATGCCCGGGAGAGGAAGAGCCGCGACGGGACCTGGTTGCGGTCGTGGGAGCTGACCTCTCTTTGCCGACCATCATAGCCAAGATGGTCGAAGAAGAGAGGTCTTGGGAGGCTGTGGTCTCCTTCAGTGAGACGGTGATGTCACGGAAGGAAACTGAAGAAAGAGAAAGGGAAGCTGACCCCCTTGCCCATCCGCGCCGAAGAGCGCGCTTACGGAGACGAGCCAGAAGGACTCCGTCTCCACTTGGAGGGCCTGGGGTGATGGATGCGAGCGCATCCAGCGCTCCATATCAAGGATAGGGAGCGCTGGATGCGCCCAAAAGATGGCGACTTATTGTGTGTTTTACACCCTCGGAGCAGAATGGGTTGGGATTTTGTCCCCTCCCGAGATGGGTCTCCCCCTAATAGGGCGGACATTGGCATTGACGGGGTTGTGGTGAATACGATAGCGGTCCCGCAACCCCTGTCATTTTAAGGTCAGTGAAGAAAGACCATCGTGGGGTTTTAGTCGGTAGGGGCACCACTCTGGTGCCGAGTCCGACATCACCTGCCCGTCTCTACTGATGGGTGGGTATGCATAAACGCATTTCCCCACGTAAAAAAAAAAAAAAAAAAAAAAAAAAAAAAAAAAAAAAAAAAAAAAAAAAAAAAAAAAAAAAAAAAAAAGGTTAGGTTAGGTTAGGTTAGGTTAGGTTAGGTTAGGTTAGGTTAGGTTAGGTTAGGTTAGGTTAGGTTAGGTTAGGTTAGGTTAGGTTAGGTTAGGTTAGGTTAGGTTAGGTTAGGTTAGGTTAGGTTAGGTTAGGTTAGGTTAGGTTAGGTTAGGTTAGGTTAGGTTAGGTTAGGTTAGGTTAGGTTAGGTTAGGTTAGGTTAGGTTAGGTTAGGTTAGGTTAGGTTAGGTTAGGTTAGGTTAGGTTAGGTTAGGTTAGGTTAGGTTAGGTTAGGTTAGGTTAGGTTAGGTTAGGTTAGGTTAGGTTAGGTTAGGTTAGGTTAGGTTAGGTTAGGTTAGGTTAGGTTAGGTTAGGTTAGGTTAGGTTAGGTTAGGTTAGGTTAGGTTAGGTTAGGTTAGGTTAGGTTAGGTTAGGTTAGGTTAGGTTAGGTTAGGTTAGGTTAGGTTAGGTTAGGTTAGGTTAGGTTAGGTTAGGTTAGGTTAGGTTAGGTTAGGTTAGGTTAGGTTAGGTTAGGTTAGGTTAGGTTAGGTTAGGTTAGGTTAGGTTAGGTTAGGTTAGGTTAGGTTAGGTTAGGTTAGGTTAGGTTAGGTTAGGTTAGGTTAGGTTAGGTTAGGTTAGGTTAGGTTAGGTTAGGTTAGGTTAGGTTAGGTTAGGTTAGGTTAGGTTAGGTTAGGTTAGGTTAGGTTAGGTTAGGTTAGGTTAGGTTAGGTTAGGTTAGGTTAGGTTAGGTTAGGTTAGGTTAGGTTAGGTTAGGTTAGGTTAGGTTAGGTTAGGTTAGGTTAGGTTAGGTTAGGTTAGGTTAGGTTAGGTTAGGTTAGGTTAGGTTAGGTTAGGTTAGGTTAGGTTAGGTTAGGTTAGGTTAGGTTAGGTTAGGTTAGGTTAGGTTAGGTTAGGTTAGGTTAGGTTAGGTTAGGTTAGGTTAGGTTAGGTTAGGTTAGGTTAGGTTAGGTTAGGTTAGGTTAGGTTAGGTTAGGTTAGGTTAGGTTAGGTTAGGTTAGGTTAGGTTAGGTTAGGTTAGGTTAGGTTAGGTTAGGTTAGGTTAGGTTAGGTTAGGTTAGGTTAGGTTAGGTTAGGTTAGGTTAGGTTAGGTTAGGTTAGGTTAGGTTAGGTTAGGTTAGGTTAGGTTAGGTTAGGTTAGGTTAGGTTAGGTTAGGTTAGGTTAGGTTAGGTTAGGTTAGGTTAGGTTAGGTTAGGTTAGGTTAGGTTAGGTTAGGTTAGGTTAGGTTAGGTTAGGTTAGGTTAGGTTAGGTTAGGTTAGGTTAGGTTAGGTTAGGTTAGGTTAGGTTAGGTTAGGTTAGGTTAGGTTAGGTTAGGTTAGGTTAGGTTAGGTTAGGTTAGGTTAGGTTAGGTTAGGTTAGGTTAGGTTAGGTTAGGTTAGGTTAGGTTAGGTTAGGTTAGGTTAGGTTAGGTTAGGTTAGGTTAGGTTAGGTTAGGTTAGGTTAGGTTAGGTTAGGTTAGGTTAGGTTAGGTTAGGTTAGGTTAGGTTAGGTTAGGTTAGGTTAGGTTAGGTTAGGTTAGGTTAGGTTAGGTTAGGTTAGGTTAGGTTAGGTTAGGTTAGGTTAGGTTAGGTTAGGTTAGGTTAGGTTAGGTTAGGTTAGGTTAGGTTAGGTTAGGTTAGGTTAGGTTAGGTTAGGTTAGGTTAGGTTAGGTTAGGTTAGGTTAGGTTAGGTTAGGTTAGGTTAGGTTAGGTTAGGTTAGGTTAGGTTAGGTTAGGTTAGGTTAGGTTAGGTTAGGTTAGGTTAGGTTAGGTTAGGTTAGGTTAGGTTAGGTTAGGTTAGGTTAGGTTAGGTTAGGTTAGGTTAGGTTAGGTTAGGTTAGGTTAGGTTAGGTTAGGTTAGGTTAGGTTAGGTTAGGTTAGGTTAGGTTAGGTTAGGTTAGGTTAGGTTAGGTTAGGTTAGGTTAGGTTAGGTTAGGTTAGGTTAGGTTAGGTTAGGTTAGGTTAGGTTAGGTTAGGTTAGGTTAGGTTAGGTTAGGTTAGGTTAGGTTAGGTTAGGTTAGGTTAGGTTAGGTTAGGTTAGGTTAGGTTAGGTTAGGTTAGGTTAGGTTAGGTTAGGTTAGGTTAGGTTAGGTTAGGTTAGGTTAGGTTAGGTTAGGTTAGGTTAGGTTAGGTTAGGTTAGGTTAGGTTAGGTTAGGTTAGGTTAGGTTAGGTTAGGTTAGGTTAGGTTAGGTTAGGTTAGGTTAGGTTAGGTTAGGTTAGGTTAGGTTAGGTTAGGTTAGGTTAGGTTAGGTTAGGTTAGGTTAGGTTAGGTTAGGTTAGGTTAGGTTAGGTTAGGTTAGGTTAGGTTAGGTTAGGTTAGGTTAGGTTAGGTTAGGTTAGGTTAGGTTAGGTTAGGTTAGGTTAGGTTAGGTTAGGTTAGGTTAGGTTAGGTTAGGTTAGGTTAGGTTAGGTTAGGTTAGGTTAGGTTAGGTTAGGTTAGGTTAGGTTAGGTTAGGTTAGGTTAGGTTAGGTTAGGTTAGGTTAGGTTAGGTTAGGTTAGGTTAGGTTAGGTTAGGTTAGGTTAGGTTAGGTTAGGTTAGGTTAGGTTAGGTTAGGTTAGGTTAGGTTAGGTTAGGTTAGGTTAGGTTAGGTTAGGTTAGGTTAGGTTAGGTTAGGTTAGGTTAGGTTAGGTTAGGTTAGGTTAGGTTAGGTTAGGTTAGGTTAGGTTAGGTTAGGTTAGGTTAGGTTAGGTTAGGTTAGGTTAGGTTAGGTTAGGTTAGGTTAGGTTAGGTTAGGTTAGGTTAGGTTAGGTTAGGTTAGGTTAGGTTAGGTTAGGTTAGGTTAGGTTAGGTTAGGTTAGGTTAGGTTAGGTTAGGTTAGGTTAGGTTAGGTTAGGTTAGGTTAGGTTAGGTTAGGTTAGGTTAGGTTAGGTTAGGTTAGGTTAGGTTAGGTTAGGTTAGGTTAGGTTAGGTTAGGTTAGGTTAGGTTAGGTTAGGTTAGGTTAGGTTAGGTTAGGTTAGGTTAGGTTAGGTTAGGTTAGGTTAGGTTAGGTTAGGTTAGGTTAGGTTAGGTTAGGTTAGGTTAGGTTAGGTTAGGTTAGGTTAGGTTAGGTTAGGTTAGGTTAGGTTAGGTTAGGTTAGGTTAGGTTAGGTTAGGTTAGGTTAGGTTAGGTTAGGTTAGGTTAGGTTAGGTTAGGTTAGGTTAGGTTAGGTTAGGTTAGGTTAGGTTAGGTTAGGTTAGGTTAGGTTAGGTTAGGTTAGGTTAGGTTAGGTTAGGTTAGGTTAGGTTAGGTTAGGTTAGGTTAGGTTAGGTTAGGTTAGGTTAGGTTAGGTTAGGTTAGGTTAGGTTAGGTTAGGTTAGGTTAGGTTAGGTTAGGTTAGGTTAGGTTAGGTTAGGTTAGGTTAGGTTAGGTTAGGTTAGGTTAGGTTAGGTTAGGTTAGGTTAGGTTAGGTTAGGTTAGGTTAGGTTAGGTTAGGTTAGGTTAGGTTAGGTTAGGTTAGGTTAGGTTAGGTTAGGTTAGGTTAGGTTAGGTTAGGTTAGGTTAGGTTAGGTTAGGTTAGGTTAGGTTAGGTTAGGTTAGGTTAGGTTAGGTTAGGTTAGGTTAGGTTAGGTTAGGTTAGGTTAGGTTAGGTTAGGTTAGGTTAGGTTAGGTTAGGTTAGGTTAGGTTAGGTTAGGTTAGGTTAGGTTAGGTTAGGTTAGGTTAGGTTAGGTTAGGTTAGGTTAGGTTAGGTTAGGTTAGGTTAGGTTAGGTTAGGTTAGGTTAGGTTAGGTTAGGTTAGGTTAGGTTAGGTTAGGTTAGGTTAGGTTAGGTTAGGTTAGGTTAGGTTAGGTTAGGTTAGGTTAGGTTAGGTTAGGTTAGGTTAGGTTAGGTTAGGTTAGGTTAGGTTAGGTTAGGTTAGGTTAGGTTAGGTTAGGTTAGGTTAGGTTAGGTTAGGTTAGGTTAGGTTAGGTTAGGTTAGGTTAGGTTAGGTTAGGTTAGGTTAGGTTAGGTTAGGTTAGGTTAGGTTAGGTTAGGTTAGGTTAGGTTAGGTTAGGTTAGGTTAGGTTAGGTTAGGTTAGGTTAGGTTAGGTTAGGTTAGGTTAGGTTAGGTTAGGTTAGGTTAGGTTAGGTTAGGTTAGGTTAGGTTAGGTTAGGTTAGGTTAGGTTAGGTTAGGTTAGGTTAGGTTAGAGGTTAGGTTAGGTTAGGTTAGGTTAGGTTAGGTTAGGTTAGGTTAGGTTAGGTTAGGTTAGGTTAGGTTAGGTTAGGTTAGGTTAGGTTAGGTTAGGTTAGGTTAGGTTAGGT
>OW029925.1:0-2500 GCA_932305915.1 Agriopis marginaria
TAGGTTAGGTTAGGTTAGGTTAGGTTAGGTTAGGTTAGGTTAGGTTAGGTTAGGTTAGGTTAGGTTAGGTTAGGTTAGGTTAGGTTAGGTTAGGTTAGGTTAGGTTAGGTTAGGTTAGGTTAGGTTAGGTTAGGTTAGGTTAGGTTAGGTTAGGTTAGGTTAGGTTAGGTTAGGTTAGGTTAGGTTAGGTTAGGTTAGGTTAGGTTAGGTTAGGTTAGGTTAGGTTAGGTTAGGTTAGGTTAGGTTAGGTTAGGTTAGGTTAGGTTAGGTTAGGTTAGGTTAGGTTAGGTTAGGTTAGGTTAGGTTAGGTTAGGTTAGGTTAGGTTAGGTTAGGTTAGGTTAGGTTAGGTTAGGTTAGGTTAGGTTAGGTTAGGTTAGGTTAGGTTAGGTTAGGTTAGGTTAGGTTAGGTTAGGTTAGGTTAGGTTAGGTTAGGTTAGGTTAGGTTAGGTTAGGTTAGGTTAGGTTAGGTTAGGTTAGGTTAGGTTAGGTTAGGTTAGGTTAGGTTAGGTTAGGTTAGGTTAGGTTAGGTTAGGTTAGGTTAGGTTAGGTTAGGTTAGGTTAGGTTAGGTTAGGTTAGGTTAGGTTAGGTTAGGTTAGGTTAGGTTAGGTTAGGTTAGGTTAGGTTAGGTTAGGTTAGGTTAGGTTAGGTTAGGTTAGGTTAGGTTAGGTTAGGTTAGGTTAGGTTAGGTTAGGTTAGGTTAGGTTAGGTTAGGTTAGGTTAGGTTAGGTTAGGTTAGGTTAGGTTAGGTTAGGTTAGGTTAGGTTAGGTTAGGTTAGGTTAGGTTAGGTTAGGTTAGGTTAGGTTAGGTTAGGTTAGGTTAGGTTAGGTTAGGTTAGGTTAGGTTAGGTTAGGTTAGGTTAGGTTAGGTTAGGTTAGGTTAGGTTAGGTTAGGTTAGGTTAGGTTAGGTTAGGTTAGGTTAGGTTAGGTTAGGTTAGGTTAGGTTAGGTTAGGTTAGGTTAGGTTAGGTTAGGTTAGGTTAGGTTAGGTTAGGTTAGGTTAGGTTAGGTTAGGTTAGGTTAGGTTAGGTTAGGTTAGGTTAGGTTAGGTTAGGTTAGGTTAGGTTAGGTTAGGTTAGGTTAGGTTAGGTTAGGTTAGGTTAGGTTAGGTTAGGTTAGGTTAGGTTAGGTTAGGTTAGGTTAGGTTAGGTTAGGTTAGGTTAGGTTAGGTTAGGTTAGGTTAGGTTAGGTTAGGTTAGGTTAGGTTAGGTTAGGTTAGGTTAGGTTAGGTTAGGTTAGGTTAGGTTAGGTTAGGTTAGGTTAGGTTAGGTTAGGTTAGGTTAGGTTAGGTTAGGTTAGGTTAGGTTAGGTTAGGTTAGGTTAGGTTAGGTTAGGTTAGGTTAGGTTAGGTTAGGTTAGGTTAGGTTAGGTTAGGTTAGGTTAGGTTAGGTTAGGTTAGGTTAGGTTAGGTTAGGTTAGGTTAGGTTAGGTTAGGTTAGGTTAGGTTAGGTTAGGTTAGGTTAGGTTAGGTTAGGTTAGGTTAGGTTAGGTTAGGTTAGGTTAGGTTAGGTTAGGTTAGGTTAGGTTAGGTTAGGTTAGGTTAGGTTAGGTTAGGTTAGGTTAGGTTAGGTTAGGTTAGGTTAGGTTAGGTTAGGTTAGGTTAGGTTAGGTTAGGTTAGGTTAGGTTAGGTTAGGTTAGGTTAGGTTAGGTTAGGTTAGGTTAGGTTAGGTTAGGTTAGGTTAGGTTAGGTTAGGTTAGGTTAGGTTAGGTTAGGTTAGGTTAGGTTAGGTTAGGTTAGGTTAGGTTAGGTTAGGTTAGGTTAGGTTAGGTTAGGTTAGGTTAGGTTAGGTTAGGTTAGGTTAGGTTAGGTTAGGTTAGGTTAGGTTAGGTTAGGTTAGGTTAGGTTAGGTTAGGTTAGGTTAGGTTAGGTTAGGTTAGGTTAGGTTAGGTTAGGTTAGGTTAGGTTAGGTTAGGTTAGGTTAGGTTAGGTTAGGTTAGGTTAGGTTAGGTTAGGTTAGGTTAGGTTAGGTTAGGTTAGGTTAGGTTAGGTTAGGTTAGGTTAGGTTAGGTTAGGTTAGGTTAGGTTAGGTTAGGTTAGGTTAGGTTAGGTTAGGTTAGGTTAGGTTAGGTTAGGTTAGGTTAGGTTAGGTTAGGTTAGGTTAGGTTAGGTTAGGTTAGGTTAGGTTAGGTTAGGTTAGGTTAGGTTAGGTTAGGTTAGGTTAGGTTAGGTTAGGTTAGGTTAGGTTAGGTTAGGTTAGGTTAGGTTAGGTTAGGTTAGGTTAGGTTAGGTTAGGTTAGGTTAGGTTAGGTTAGGTTAGGTTAGGTTAGGTTAGGTTAGGTTAGGTTAGGTTAGGTTAGGTTAGGTTAGGTTAGGTTAGGTTAGGTTAGGTTAGGTTAGGTTAGGTTAGGTTAGGTTAGGTTAGGTTAGGTTAGGTTAGGTTAGGTTAGGTTAGGTTAGGTTAGGTTAGGTTAGGTTAGGTTAGGTTAGGTTAGGTTAGGTTAGGTTAGGTTAGGTTAGGTTAGGTTAGGTTAGGTTAGGTTAGGTTAGGTTAGGTTAGGT
>OW029925.1:7500-27919 GCA_932305915.1 Agriopis marginaria
AAGGTTAGTTTTACGGACCTGCCCCAATCAAAGATGCGGGACAATGCCAGATTTGTTATGTCCTCTAGTTCGGTCGCGGACTTCGCATGCGAAATTAGAAGGACATCGTCGGCATACGCTTGTATCTCGCACCCGTCAGGCAGGTTCGTGGTCAGGAGTTCGTCAAGAATTATGTTCCACAGCGACGGGCCGCACACAGAGCCCTGTATGCAACCCATCGTCGTGGACTTGCTTACGTGGCAGTCGGCGAAGCTGATTTGAACTTTTCGGTCTTCAGTGTAGCTGAGCAGCATTTGATAGAGGTTTTGTGGGCAATTGGTCTGTCGAAGTCGGAAAAAGATGGCAGGCCACCATGCGTGGTCAAACGCAGCCCTGATGTCAAGCGAGGTGGCAATTACCAACTCTTTGTTGGCAATCGCACTTCTCACCACATCAAGAGCATTATGGACAGCCTGGAAGGTGGAAGTGCGTAATTTGAAGCCATATTGACGAGAAGAAGAGGAGTTGGAAGTGTCAAGGTGATAAGTAAGCCGGTTGGTGATAAGCTTTTCGAGGAGCTTGCCAAAAACGTTTATTAGGCCGATAGGTCTGAAAGCTGAAGATATTGAGTAGTCAGCACGGCCAGGTTTAGGGATAATTTTAGACGCAGCCACCTTCCACGCCTTAGGGAAATAGTTTATAGCAAGACATCTGTTCAGTAGGTCAGTGATTAATTGGGGGAATAAGGTAACAAATTGGAAGCAAATATCTGCGGTCAGGTGGTCGATACCAGGTGCTTTCTTGTGGTTCATGGACTTAATACAGTTTAGGATTTCAATGTATGTAAAGGGGGGCTCAGAAGGGGTATTTATTGGTTGGTGCATTAAAGATCTGATTTGTTTTTGTCTGTCGGTGGAGTCAATGGCGTCGTCAGGGTAGAATTTGTGCAGAAGCGCGTGGGCTGTGTCCCTGGAGTTGGTAGTGTAACTGCCGTCGTCCAGTTTCAGAGTGGAGGGGGGCTGTCGTAGGGGCGAAGTTTTTATGATGCGGTTCGTTACCGAGTACACATCCTCTTTCTTTTGCTTATTACAAAATTCTCTAAAGTGTTCCGTGGAAGCGGTTAGAATTGCATCACTGTATTCTTTGCGTACCTTATTCATTTCTTGGATTAATACATCGAGGGGGCGATTGCGGCGTCTGCTGTTAGTCAGTCTGTGATGAGTCGCTAAAACCCTTCTCTTAATCTCCTCAAGCCCATCACTCCACCAGGGAGCGCGGTGAGGGTGGGGAGTCTTACGTGGTAGGATTTTGTCGCACGCTCGTTGTATGCTGGAAGTCATTTTAGAAATATAGTCGTCGATTTCAGGAGCAGTGAGTCCAGCGATTGGGGCGTTAGTGTTGAAGCCGCCACTGATCTCCCGGGAGAGTCGGTCAGATATGCGGTCCCACTTAGTGTTAGCGGTGTTGTAGCGGTAGGTGGTTAATCTGCAGTCTTTGGTGGGTTGTACTCTGCCGAGGTGGAGATCAAATGTGATAGTGTTATGTTCGGTGGATGGGCAGATGTTAGCGTCCACCTTCCAGTTGGTGACTTGTGTGTGTTCGGTGTTGTTGATCAGAGTGAGGTCGATGATGGATGTGCGTATTTGGTTGTGTGTTGTGGTAACGAATGTGGGTTCATTGCCAACATTACATATGTGAAGGTTGTGGTGTAGGATGAAGTCGAGGATTCTGTTACCCCGCCTGTTATTAGTGGTAGAGCCCCACATGCTGTGCCACCCATTGAAGTCACCGCACAGTAAATGGACCGCCCCGGACGTCCTCTCCAGGAAGGTAGCGAGCTTCATGAGAGTCTGGTTTTCGTCGTTACGTGGTTCGATATATGTTGATATCAGGTAACAATCTCTTGTACCGCTGGTATTTATTTTGACGATTGATAAGTTTGAATCTGATGATTCCGTGTAGCCGATAGTGCTGACGAGATTTTCCCTTATCAGGACGGAGGCTTTGGTGGTAGCGGTCGGTTGAGGAAATTGATATATTTTGTAGCCTGGGAATGTTCCCATTAGTCTGCCCGAGCCGATATAAGGCTCAGAGATGAAGATGAAATCGGGGTGCTTATTAGAGGCAAACAATTTGAGTTCGTGGGTGGCGTTTCTGCCGCGTCCAAGGTTGATCTGTGCGCATTTATAAGTGTGTGAGAGTGACGCGTTTGTGGGTGATGTGGTATTAGCGGGGGGTCGACTACACGCCATAGTCCGTCCTCTGACGGATCTCATTTAAATGTTTCTGCACAAGTGGGCAGTTCACAGAAGTGGCACTATGCTCATGCCGAGACGAGTTTTGTTTTTTGTTGCAGTTGTAGCAGTTTATATTGTTGGGGTTTCCTTTGTTGGGGCAGTCAGCGTAAGCATGTCCCTTCTCAGCGCATTGAGAGCAGATGATGTCCTCGCTTTTGCACCATTTGCGAGTGTGGCCAAATTTCATGCACTTGTAGCATTGTCTGAGTGGAACATACACTTCGACATGTACCTTTTGATGGTCGATATTTATTTTCCCAAGGTCTGTAATGAGCCTTGAGAGTGTGGGGGTGGTGATGAAAATGGCGTTGTACAATGCCTGATTTTTGTTGCTCCTCTTGAATTTGTATTCGATGTTGTTATTTTCGGTGATTGCGGTGTTGATGCTGTCGTTCTGAGCTATTATGATATCTCTAAGTGTTTCTGGGGAGGTAGTGTTTGCAATGCCCTTGAGGATGAACATTGGTTTCAGTTGGGTCATTGGTTGTGCGGTGACGAGGCTGACTGGGTGGTTGGCCTTGTTAAGGGCAGCTTCTATTTGGTTGGTGTTGTCGAAGGTGATCTTTAATTTGTTTTTAGCGTAGAACCTTGTCTCCGCCGGTGCAAAGTTTGTGTCCCTAAAACTGACTGACTTCTGCCATGCCTGCATGGTTTCAGCAGGATTTTCGGTCGTGTTTTTGGGAGTCACAATGAGGGCCGGTCTGTACTTGGGGCGCGGGGGGGCTGGTGCGCCAGCAGTAGAATTTTCCACTGCTGCCACACCAGTTGGAATTGTAGTTGAAGAGGGGATGGTATAAGTCCGGCGCGAGACTTCAGCCCGGTCTATGATTTTGGCAATTTTTGCCGTTTCCTCTCGAATAGTGGCCACAATTTTGGCCTCCAATTCTCGTTGATCCGGCACTGGAGTAATTTGCATATACCCATCGGGGCAGCGGCCATTAACTATTTCCTGGATTTCGTTTACCAGTTTGATGATAGCCTCCTTGTTCTCCTTTTTGACGCTCCTGCCGTCAGTTATTTTGGCGATTATTTGTTTGGTGCGTTGACAGATGGCATTTCTAAAATTCGAAGTTGGATCCTCGGGGATGTCGGAAGGGGTCAGTTCCTCTTCTGGGCGGTCGGAGCATGGAGTGGATTGAATCTGTGTGTCAGGGATGGGTGTGGAGGACGTGCTGATAGAAAAAGATTCATTGCGCCATTGAGGCATAAGGCGCTCGTCGGGCTTGATAGGTGATCTGAACATAATTACAGTGAGTAATATCTAAATAAAAATATATTTGAAGCTTACTGGTGAATTAAATCGGAGATATTTTCAGAAGTACTAAGCCGAATTTGGCCAAAATTTGTCAGAATGCAGAATTTGAGTTGCCGAAACTTTCTGCACTCAAATCTCAAAAAGTCCAAATTTCGTCAAAATTGTTGTCCGCCCCTATGGAAAATTTTAAATCCTATATTTACCACTTATGGGTGGGCGGGCGGGGCAAAAATTGGAATTTTCCCGCTTCCTATCGCCCCCAAATGCAGCGCACCACGTCAGGGAGGTGGTACCCGATTTTTCAGGTGCGATAGGTTGCCTCCAAATTCGAATTTTTGCGGAAAAAACGCGGATTCTGAAAAATTTTAATGAAAAAATGAGTTTTTTGGTGTAAATTTGACTTTTTTGTACTAATGCTATTTATTCTTTTTGCAGGGACGGAGAGAGCAGCTGATGGCGCTTCTTTCGACGTATCACACTTGTATGTGAGCCGCCGTGATGGTAAGTGCAAATAGTGAAATTACGATTTTCGAGCCTGGGTATATCAACTTTTTCAAGGTGTTAGTATAAGATGAAATTTTATTATGCGCTGATCGCGTTTAAAACCTACTAGCAATCAGCGGATAATTATTTTATATTTTTTAAGATGAAAACGAACAGTCTACAGGGATATTTACGGAAATTGTAGCCAAAAAATGAGTGTTTTTGTGAATTTTTTAGATTTTGTGGGTTTTTCGCGAAAAATTGGAATTTTCCCGCTTCCTATCGCCCCCAAATGCAGCGCACCACGTCAGGGAGGTGGTACCCGATTTTTCAGGTGCGATAGGTTGCCTCCAAATTCGAATTTTTGCGGAAAAAACGCGGATTCTGAAAAATTTTAATGAAAAAATGAGTTTTTTGGTGTAAATTTGACTTTTTTGTACTAATGCTATTTATTCTTTTTGCAGGGACGGAGAGAGCAGCTGATGGCGCTTCTTTCGACGTATCACACTTGTATGTGAGCCGCCGTGATGGTAAGTGCAAAAAAATGGTTAGGTTAGGTTAGGTTAGGTTAGGTTAGGTTAGGTTAGGTTAGGTTAGGTTAGGTTAGGTTAGGTTAGGTTAGGTTAGGTTAGGTTAGGTTAGGTTAGGTTAGGTTAGGTTAGGTTAGGTTAGGTTAGGTTAGGTTAGGTTAGGTTAGGTTAGGTTAGGTTAGGTTAGGTTAGGTTAGGTTAGGTTAGGTTAGGTTAGGTTAGGTTAGGTTAGGTTAGGTTAGGTTAGGTTAGGTTAGGTTAGGTTAGGTTAGGTTAGGTTAGGTTAGGTTAGGTTAGGTTAGGTTAGGTTAGGTTAGGTTAGGTTAGGTTAGGTTAGGTTAGGTTAGGTTAGGTTAGGTTAGGTTAGGTTAGGTTAGGTTAGGTTAGGTTAGGTTAGGTTAGGTTAGGTTAGGTTAGGTTAGGTTAGGTTAGGTTAGGTTAGGTTAGGTTAGGTTAGGTTAGGTTAGGTTAGGTTAGGTTAGGTTAGGTTAGGTTAGGTTAGGTTAGGTTAGGTTAGGTTAGGTTAGGTTAGGTTAGGTTAGGTTAGGTTAGGTTAGGTTAGGTTAGGTTAGGTTAGGTTAGGTTAGGTTAGGTTAGGTTAGGTTAGGTTAGGTTAGGTTAGGTTAGGTTAGGTTAGGTTAGGTTAGGTTAGGTTAGGTTAGGTTAGGTTAGGTTAGGTTAGGTTAGGTTAGGTTAGGTTAGGTTAGGTTAGGTTAGGTTAGGTTAGGTTAGGTTAGGTTAGGTTAGGTTAGGTTAGGTTAGGTTAGGTTAGGTTAGGTTAGGTTAGGTTAGGTTAGGTTAGGTTAGGTTAGGTTAGGTTAGGTTAGGTTAGGTTAGGTTAGGTTAGGTTAGGTTAGGTTAGGTTAGGTTAGGTTAGGTTAGGTTAGGTTAGGTTAGGTTAGGTTAGGTTAGGTTAGGTTAGGTTAGGTTAGGTTAGGTTAGGTTAGGTTAGGTTAGGTTAGGTTAGGTTAGGTTAGGTTAGGTTAGGTTTTTTTTTTTTTTTTTTTTTTTTTTTTTTTTTTTTTTGTGTCAGGGAGGGGGAAATCCATCATGGATACCCCGAAGGGTTATGTCGGACTCCTACCGACTAAAACCCCCTCCCTGTTTCGAGCTCCTCTGTATGTGGATCAGAGACCTTGTTTTCTTTATGGTTATATTTTAGCTTATACAATATATATCTTTGTATAAAGGTGTCATATACAATTTATTCCATTGTTTTATATCTATTTATTTCTTTTTATAAGTTTTATTGCAATCTTTTTACTGAATTCCAAAAATTTTGATCTATTAGATTTTTCTACCATTAACTCGAAAATTATATCTTGCTTTATTTCTATTCCGATGTCTGACTCTAGGTCCTGTCTTTCTCTGCCGAACACCGGACATTCTACTATCGCGTGCACCACACTTTCCTCCTTTTCTGGGTCGCATATGCACGACGGGTTGTCTTTGCACTTGAAGCGATACAAGTACGCGGAGAACCCGCCGTGTCCCGTCAGGATTTGCACCAGCACCGGATCCAACACGATCTTTGCGATGATCCTGTACGCCTCTACCGCGTCTGGGAAGAAAATTTTTGTTCCTGAGGCCGTTGTTCCTTCTTTGTATCTCCGGTTCCATTTGTCGAGCGTATCCAGACGTATCTGTCGCTTGACAAATGAAATCGGGCACATGTCATAATCGGGCTTCTTCTTTAAGCCGAGTGCAGCATCTTTAGCGAGCGTGTCGGCTCTCTCGTTACCTTCCACCCCAACATGCGCTTTCACCCAGAAAAGATTTACAACTTTTCCGCGAATTTCAGCTGTCTGCAAATTCTCTCTTATTTTTGCCGCAATGGGGTGGAGGGAACCGTTGTCAACGATCGTCTCAAGGGCCGACCTCGAGTCACTGAAGATGCTGTACTTTGTCATCTTGCTTTCCGCAGTTATTTTAGTGGCTTTTTCAAGAGCCAAAAGTTCCGCCTGATATACTGAGCAATATGATTCCAGCTTTACTTTCTGGCTCTTTATTTCCGAATTGCCCTCCCATACGGACACCGCGGCTCCGACTTTCCCTTCAATTTTCGATCCATCAGTGTAGATCCTTAGGACACTGCTGTCAGCCTGATCCTCTTCTGCCTCGTCTGCCATGCCACCAAATTGCAGCCTGGTGTGGTGCGCGGGGTGAGGTGTATCCTTGTAGGCTACCAGTTTTTCGACTTCCCGGTCTCCCAATACCCGCTGGGAGTATCCTTTCTTTATTTCATAAAGAGCGGCTGCTTCCTGGATCCGCAAATCCAAAGGAAGCAGCCCAGCGAGTATTAGGGCCGAGTTCAGGGAAACTGTTCGGTACGCCTTTATTATTTTCTGGACAATCCCTCTCTGCACCGCATCCAACTGCTTTCGCACACAGATTTTTTGTGATGCAGGGGCCCAAACGCTGGCCGCGTAAAGTATCACTGGCTCCACCACTGCCAAGTATATCGTCCTAATCACCTCCGGTCCTAGTCCCCAGTGGATCTTCGCTGCTCTCGCGAGCTGCTTGTATAGGTTAAGCGCTTTGCGACAGACATTCGATACATGCGTATTGAATGTCAGCCTATCATCCACTGTCAGGCCCAGAATTTTTATTTCATGAGAAAAGCCAACATGCGTCCCCCCCATGACCAGGATTGGGGTGTCAAATTTAAGCTTATTGGTAATTACCATTGCTTGCGTTTTATGCGGCGCGAATTTAAGCTTATTTTTGACTCCCCAATCCCGAACATGCGACAGGACTTCGTTGGCTCTTCTCTGAACTTCGACACCTGTGTCGCCGGAGATGACCAGAACGATATCATCGGCGAAAGCTTGGACGTGCTCACCCATATTTTCTAAGTCTTTCAATAAGGGGTCCAACAGGAGATTCCAAAACGTTGGGCCCCCTATTGAACCCTGCACACAGCCCTTGGTGGTGTTCCTCTCACTTTCTGCTCCCGCGTATCTAATACGTATCTTTCTATTTTCCAGATAGCTGGCAACGAGTCGTCTCAAGTTGGGTGGACATCCGGCTTCAGCAAGCCTGCACTTCATGGCGGGCCACCACGCGCTGTCGAAGGCTCCCTCTATGTCTAGCGATACAACTACAGTTAGTTTTTTCTCTTTGAGTTTCTGTCTAATGTGTTGTATCATGACATAGAGGGAGTCCTCGGTGCTGCATTGTGGTGTGAACCCATACTGCTGCTCACTCATGCTTGGTAAGATATGCCACCTGATCCGCCTCATTAACATCTTTTCGAGGATCTTCCCAAGGACAGGCAAAAGCCCAATCGGCCTGTACGACTTGGGTTGCGTATAGTCCGTTTTGCCATTTTTCCTCAGCACCACCACCACCGCCTCTTTCCAATTAGTGGGAAAGCAGGAGAGGGACAAGCATTTGTTGAAGATGGCAAGAAACAATGCTGGGTCTCGAGAAATGGCCGCATTACAAATATCTGCTGTGAACCCATCGAGACCGGGCGCCTTCTTCGGATTGAAGCTCGCCACAGACCATCTCAATTCCTCCGCCGTGAAAGGGGGGTCACATGGTTCACCATGTTTTACCTCATTCACGGTTTCGGCTACTGCTCTCATCAGCTTATGGTCTGTGGTGTCTTCCTCTGGTTTATCCTCCGGGAAGAAGGTTTCGCCTAGCAGACACGCAGATTCACTTCCCTCTAGGGGCTTGCCATTCGCAACCAACGGTACGTCCTCATGTCGAGCGGTTGTGCGGCCTATCACCCGGTAGATTCCGTCCCACATTGTCTCCCTATCCTGTTTGGTGCAGAATTCTTTCCAGCTGGTGGTCTGGGCACTTTTGGCTTCCGCCAGGTACTCCTCCTTTGCTTTCAGGTACTGTTCCACGACCCATTCCCGACGGGACGGTCCGGAACTGGAGATCCTGCGCCTCATTCGCATAACTTCTTTTTTCATCGCAGCTAGCTCCTTTGTCCACCACGGCACACCCGTTTGTTTCATCTTTTTTGCTTTAGGCATTGTGTTTGTACAAATTTGTGTTATTGTTTCTGTAATTTCGTTAACTATATTTTCCAAATCTTTTGTGTTGTCAATTTTATCTATTTCTGTTTTATTAATATTTTTATCATCCCAAATTTGGGCCAGTTTCTCATGAAACTGACCCCAATTAGCCTTCTTTGTATTAAATTTTCGTGTTACACTTTTGACGTCTATGCCTTTTGCTTTTTTCAGTGACAAATCAAACAGGATTGCCGCGTGGTCAGAGCTCGTTAAGTCGGCTGCAACTCTCCAGCTGTCGATCCGTCCAAGGAAGTCCGTGGAACAGGCTGTAATATCCACATTGCTGGAGTATCTAACGCCTCCCCTGTACGTATCAAATGTGGGTTCTGAGCCCTGATTAAGTATCTGCAGATCAAGTTCTTCCAGTATCCCTGCCATTTCCTCTCCCCTGTGATCTACTTCCCTGCTTCCCCACCAAGTATTCCATGCGTTGACATCTCCCCCTAGAACCACGTTTCCCTTTCCAATCTCCTCTACAACCTTTGCTATCTGCGACCCATAAGGCTCAATTGGCTTGTCTCCTTCAAAGTAGACTGACATCACTACAATCTCCCAGGCACTTGTTCTCAATTTTGCTACTGCAATATTTTCTGTAGTAAGTGTCGGGCATTGAGTGACGTCAATCTGCTCATCAAAAACCAAGATGGCGGCCTTGATGACTCGATCCGCAGCTCTGTTGCAGCACTGAACTATTCTCACACCGGGGAAGGCTCTCATTTCTCCCACTGCCCCGATATAAGGCTCCTGAACGAGTGCAAATGCTGCATTCCGGTTCACCGCTTCCGAGACCAATTCCGCTGTCGCAAGTTTACTACGTTGTAGATTGGACTGCAGGACATGGTATCGATCTCCCCCCACTCTTCCAGCCGAGCTTTGTGTGCCGGTTGTTGTGTTCATCTGGCTGCCCTTAGCAATACTGCACGATGGACCGGGCCAACGTCTCCCAGCGCCTTCTAACGGGACATTCCTCGCTGAAAGCGCTGTGATCCACCTTGTCAATTTTTGATTGCTGACAGTTTATGCACTTTGGTGGCAGTCCAGTCGCTCGGTCCTCACAATCAGCTCTTAAGTGCTGCCCCCCACAGTGGCTACAAACATCCGCTGTCGTTGTGTCAGGACAAAACCGTTTTACGTGGCCGTATCCGAGACACCTCGAACACTGTATGAGGGGCGACTGGTCCTCCACCCTAACCTTTCTTAGGTCCACATGCACAGCACCCACCTCGATCAGACGCCTCCATATCGCCGGCGATACTTTTATCACTACATGCTCTGTGAGTATGTTCCTTGCTCTTTTCCTGTATCTTACCACCATCCTATCCTCTTCCTCGCTTATTCCCCTAAACAGCTCCTTGTTCTGTCGTCTTATTCCACTCAGTATTTCTTCATTTTTAGTTATTTTCATGACATCCCTAAGTATCACCAAGGGGTCCTTATTCTTGATTTCTTCCACTTTTAGGTTCTTTCCTGCTATTTTAAGCCTTTCCTTCACTTTACCTATCTCTTCACGTGTAGTGCACCCTATAATTACTTTTCTGTCCCTCGCTTTCCTTACATTCTCTATCTTTACTCCTTCTTCTCTTGCATTAACAGCCACTCTTATCTTCTCCATAACTTGTTCCCCGGTTTCTTTTTCATCGTTTGAGCTGACCACCACCGAGTGAACGGTCGCTGCCCCGATTGGCTTAATCGCGGGTGGACCGGCCGTTACATTCGCATACGTTTTCACTATCTCTTCCTGTTGATTTGTAACAACTTCCCTCAGCTTAGCCATCTCTTTTTTATTTTCTTTAAGGAGCTCGTTACAGCTTTCTATCGAATTCCGACTATTTCCTTCACTTTCTTCTTCCTCGTCCCTTTTTTCCAACAAAGTTCCCTTCAGTTTCTCCATCTCCTTTTGATTTTCCTTGAGTAACCTTGAGTGTCCCTCCATTAGTTTAGTGTGGTCTTCTAGCAGTTTAGCTATCCGTTTTTCTGTCTCTCTTGTTTTTTCGTCCCTTTCCTCAGATAGTGGTGCTACAGGTTGGCCGTAAGGGCTCCCTTTTTTAACAGAGCTTGCTGCTTTTATTAGCTCGAAGAGCCGATCAGCGGCTAGCACAACTTGTTCCACTATTTCTCTTCTTGTGTTCCTGGTCGCTTTGAGATTTTTAACAATTTTAGAGAGCAGATACTCTGCCTCAGCAACCTTGTCTTCAACGTTGGCGTTGAATGTTTTCAGTGGGCTCACCAGAACCTGAGCAGAACCTTTTGGCGCTTTCGGCCTTGGTGGTGCCACAACTGCTGTAGGTTTTGGAGAGGCCTGTCGCGGATTGGTTGGGATTGTCCATGTAATTTGGGCATTTGCTTTCTCAGGTTTCTGTACTCCAGAGCTACAGCTGTCACTGCACGTTGGACTCAAGTGTGTCGAGGGCCCGGTAACGACCGGGGACAGCTCGATTGATGACGCGGTCAGCATCACCGTGACATTGGGGTCCTCTTTTGTTACTTTCTGTTTAGCTGGAGTGCGGTGTAGAAACATTTTGTTGGGTCCGAAATCAAGTGCAAAATCCAACGAAACAGTATTATCTAACAATAAATACGATACTAATACTAAAAGGGTTGCAAAGTTTTAATTTACTTTAACAATTGAAATTATTTTGAAGGTTCGAAATATTGATGAAAAAATGGAAAACTAGTCGTTGTGTCTAAACGGATAACGCTAGACGAGTCAAATTAACAGATTTTTGTGAGTTAGCGTCCCCTATATCGTTTGGCGCAAAAAAATAAAACTTGGTTTTTTTAACGGTCACCGACAAAGGGTGGGTGGGTGGTTGGAAAAAATGTCGAAAAATCAGTTTTTTACTGTCGCGTGTAAAATTTTTGTATGAAGGGAGAAATTTTTATGATGCACAATTGAAGTCCCGCTTCAGGCGCGTCTGACGGTGTACTGTTTGCACCGATCCGATGAGCGGTTGTCAAATAAAATGATAAAAATGGCCGAAAATGTGTGAAAATATTAAGACTTTTACTAAAAAATGCTTATATTGTCAAAGTTTGTGAATTTAATTTTTATTTGTTGCAGGTCCCGGATGGTGAGCACGCTGGTGCGTCCTGCGGCGGGTTCGAGGTCAACGATCAGGTAAGTTTGAAAATTAAAAAATTTAAAAACTATTTAAAATTTGGTTTTTTGCAAATTAAATTTTGTCAAATTAAATTAATTAAATTTTGATTTCAGAAACGAGTAGCGGTCGCGCGTGCGCTTCCAACGATATATCACAGTCAATACTACAAAAAACTTTTCAGTAGAAATATCGTTGGTTAGGTTAGGTTAGGTTAGGTTAGGTTAGGTTAGGTTAGGTTAGGTTAGGTTAGGTTAGGTTAGGTTAGGTTAGGTTAGGTTAGGTTAGGTTAGGTTAGGTTAGGTTAGGTTAGGTTAGGTTAGGTTAGGTTAGGTTAGGTTAGGTTAGGTTAGGTTAGGTTAGGTTAGGTTAGGTTAGGTTAGGTTAGGTTAGGTTAGGTTAGGTTAGGTTAGGTTAGGTTAGGTTAGGTTAGGTTAGGTTAGGTTAGGTTAGGTTAGGTTAGGTTAGGTTAGGTTAGGTTAGGTTAGGTTAGGTTAGGTTAGGTTAGGTTAGGTTAGGTTAGGTTAGGTTAGGTTAGGTTAGGTTAGGTTAGGTTAGGTTAGGTTAGGTTAGGTTAGGTTAGGTTAGGTTAGGTTAGGTTAGGTTAGGTTAGGTTAGGTTAGGTTAGGTTAGGTTAGGTTAGGTTAGGTTAGGTTAGGTTAGGTTAGGTTAGGTTAGGTTAGGTTAGGTTAGGTTAGGTTAGGTTAGGTTAGGTTAGGTTAGGTTAGGTTAGGTTAGGTTAGGTTAGGTTAGGTTAGGTTAGGTTAGGTTAGGTTAGGTTAGGTTAGGTTAGGTTAGGTTAGGTTAGGTTAGGTTAGGTTAGGTTAGGTTAGGTTAGGTTAGGTTAGGTTAGGTTAGGTTAGGTTAGGTTAGGTTAGGTTAGGTTAGGTTAGGTTAGGTTAGGTTAGGTTAGGTTAGGTTAGGTTAGGTTAGGTTAGGTTAGGTTAGGTTAGGTTAGGTTAGGTTAGGTTAGGTTAGGTTAGGTTAGGTTAGGTTAGGTTAGGTTAGGTTAGGTTAGGTTAGGTTAGGTTAGGTTAGGTTAGGTTAGGTTAGGTTAGGTTAGGTTAGGTTAGGTTAGGTTAGGTTAGGTTAGGTTAGGTTAGGTTAGGTTAGGTTAGGTTAGGTTAGGTTAGGTTAGGTTAGGTTAGGTTAGGTTAGGTTAGGTTAGGTTAGGTTAGGTTAGGTTAGGTTAGGTTAGGTTAGGTTAGGTTAGGTTAGGTTAGGTTAGGTTAGGTTAGGTTAGGTTAGGTTAGGTTAGGTTAGGTTAGGTTAGGTTAGGTTAGGTTAGGTTAGGTTAGGTTAGGTTAGGTTAGGTTAGGTTAGGTTAGGTTAGGTTAGGTTAGGTTAGGTTAGGTTAGGTTAGGTTAGGTTAGGTTAGGTTAGGTTAGGTTAGGTTAGGTTAGGTTAGGTTAGGTTAGGTTAGGTTAGGTTAGGTTAGGTTAGGTTAGGTTAGGTTAGGTTAGGTTAGGTTAGGTTAGGTTAGGTTAGGTTAGGTTAGGTTAGGTTAGGTTAGGTTAGGTTAGGTTAGGTTAGGTTAGGTTAGGTTAGGTTAGGTTAGGTTAGGTTAGGTTAGGTTAGGTTAGGTTAGGTTAGGTTAGGTTAGGTTAGGTTAGGTTAGGTTAGGTTAGGTTAGGTTAGGTTAGGTTAGGTTAGGTTAGGTTAGGTTAGGTTAGGTTAGGTTAGGTTAGGTTAGGTTAGGTTAGGTTAGGTTAGGTTAGGTTAGGTTAGGTTAGGTTAGGTTAGGTTAGGTTAGGTTAGGTTAGGTTAGGTTAGGTTAGGTTAGGTTAGGTTAGGTTAGGTTAGGTTAGGTTAGGTTAGGTTAGGTTAGGTTAGGTTAGGTTAGGTTAGGTTAGGTTAGGTTAGGTTAGGTTAGGTTAGGTTAGGTTAGGTTAGGTTAGGTTAGGTTAGGTTAGGTTAGGTTAGGTTAGGTTAGGTTAGGTTAGGTTAGGTTAGGTTAGGTTAGGTTAGGTTAGGTTAGGTTAGGTTAGGTTAGGTTAGGTTAGGTTAGGTTAGGTTAGGTTAGGTTAGGTTAGGTTAGGTTAGGTTAGGTTAGGTTAGGTTAGGTTAGGTTAGGTTAGGTTAGGTTAGGTTAGGTTAGGTTAGGTTAGGTTAGGTTAGGTTAGGTTAGGTTAGGTTAGGTTAGGTTAGGTTAGGTTAGGTTAGGTTAGGTTAGGTTAGGTTAGGTTAGGTTAGGTTAGGTTAGGTTAGGTTAGGTTAGGTTAGGTTAGGTTAGGTTAGGTTAGGTTAGGTTAGGTTAGGTTAGGTTAGGTTAGGTTAGGTTAGGTTAGGTTAGGTTAGGTTAGGTTAGGTTAGGTTAGGTTAGGTTAGGTTAGGTTAGGTTAGGTTAGGTTAGGTTAGGTTAGGTTAGGTTAGGTTAGGTTAGGTTAGGTTAGGTTAGGTTAGGTTAGGTTAGGTTAGGTTAGGTTAGGTTAGGTTAGGTTAGGTTAGGTTAGGTTAGGTTAGGTTAGGTTAGGTTAGGTTAGGTTAGGTTAGGTTAGGTTAGGTTAGGTTAGGTTAGGTTAGGTTAGGTTAGGTTAGGTTAGGTTAGGTTAGGTTAGGTTAGGTTAGGTTAGGTTAGGTTAGGTTAGGTTAGGTTAGGTTAGGTTAGGTTAGGTTAGGTTAGGTTAGGTTAGGTTAGGTTAGGTTAGGTTAGGTTAGGTTAGGTTAGGTTAGGTTAGGTTAGGTTAGGTTAGGTTAGGTTAGGTTAGGTTAGGTTAGGTTAGGTTAGGTTAGGTTAGGTTAGGTTAGGTTAGGTTAGGTTAGGTTAGGTTAGGTTAGGTTAGGTTAGGTTAGGTTAGGTTAGGTTAGGTTAGGTTAGGTTAGGTTAGGTTAGGTTAGGTTAGGTTAGGTTAGGTTAGGTTAGGTTAGGTTAGGTTAGGTTAGGTTAGGTTAGGTTAGGTTAGGTTAGGTTAGGTTAGGTTAGGTTAGGTTAGGTTAGGTTAGGTTAGGTTAGGTTAGGTTAGGTTAGGTTAGGTTAGGTTAGGTTAGGTTAGGTTAGGTTAGGTTAGGTTAGGTTAGGTTAGGTTAGGTTAGGTTAGGTTAGGTTAGGTTAGGTTAGGTTAGGTTAGGTTAGGTTAGGTTAGGTTAGGTTAGGTTAGGTTAGGTTAGGTTAGGTTAGGTTAGGTTAGGTTAGGTTAGGTTAGGTTAGGTTAGGTTAGGTTAGGTTAGGTTAGGTTAGGTTAGGTTAGGTTAGGTTAGGTTAGGTTAGGTTAGGTTAGGTTAGGTTAGGTTAGGTTAGGTTAGGTTAGGTTAGGTTAGGTTAGGTTAGGTTAGGTTAGGTTAGGTTAGGTTAGGTTAGGTTAGGTTAGGTTAGGTTAGGTTAGGTTAGGTTAGGTTAGGTTAGGTTAGGTTAGGTTAGGTTAGGTTAGGTTAGGTTAGGTTAGGTTAGGTTAGGTTAGGTTAGGTTAGGTTAGGTTAGGTTAGGTTAGGTTAGGTTAGGTTAGGTTAGGTTAGGTTAGGTTAGGTTAGGTTAGGTTAGGTTAGGTTAGGTTAGGTTAGGTTAGGTTAGGTTAGGTTAGGTTAGGTTAGGTTAGGTTAGGTTAGGTTAGGTTAGGTTAGGTTAGGTTAGGTTAGGTTAGGTTAGGTTAGGTTAGGTTAGGTTAGGTTAGGTTAGGTTAGGTTAGGTTAGGTTAGGTTAGGTTAGGTTAGGTTAGGTTAGGTTAGGTTAGGTTAGGTTAGGTTAGGTTAGGTTAGGTTAGGTTAGGTTAGGTTAGGTTAGGTTAGGTTAGGTTAGGTTAGGTTAGGTTAGGTTAGGTTAGGTTAGGTTAGGTTAGGTTAGGTTAGGTTAGGTTAGGTTAGGTTAGGTTAGGTTAGGTTAGGTTAGGTTAGGTTAGGTTAGGTTAGGTTAGGTTAGGTTAGGTTAGGTTAGGTTAGGTTAGGTTAGGTTAGGTTAGGTTAGGTTAGGTTAGGTTAGGTTAGGTTAGGTTAGGTTAGGTTAGGTTAGGTTAGGTTAGGTTAGGTTAGGTTAGGTTAGGTTAGGTTAGGTTAGGTTAGGTTAGGTTAGGTTAGGTTAGGTTAGGTTAGGTTAGGTTAGGTTAGGTTAGGTTAGGTTAGGTTAGGTTAGGTTAGGTTAGGTTAGGTTAGGTTAGGTTAGGTTAGGTTAGGTTAGGTTAGGTTAGGTTAGGTTAGGTTAGGTTAGGTTAGGTTAGGTTAGGTTAGGTTAGGTTAGGTTAGGTTAGGTTAGGTTAGGTTAGGTTAGGTTAGGTTAGGTTAGGTTAGGTTAGGTTAGGTTAGGTTAGGTTAGGTTAGGTTAGGTTAGGTTAGGTTAGGTTAGGTTAGGTTAGGTTAGGTTAGGTTAGGTTAGGTTAGGTTAGGTTAGGTTAGGTTAGGTTAGGTTAGGTTAGGTTAGGTTAGGTTAGGTTAGGTTAGGTTAGGTTAGGTTAGGTTAGGTTAGGTTAGGTTAGGTTAGGTTAGGTTAGGTTAGGTTAGGTTAGGTTAGGTTAGGTTAGGTTAGGTTAGGTTAGGTTAGGTTAGGTTAGGTTAGGTTAGGTTAGGTTAGGTTAGGTTAGGTTAGGTTAGGTTAGGTTAGGTTAGGTTAGGTTAGGTTAGGTTAGGTTAGGTTAGGTTAGGTTAGGTTAGGTTAGGTTAGGTTAGGTTAGGTTAGGTTAGGTTAGGTTAGGTTAGGTTAGGTTAGGTTAGGTTAGGTTAGGTTAGGTTAGGTTAGGTTAGGTTAGGTTAGGTTAGGTTAGGTTAGGTTAGGTTAGGTTAGGTTAGGTTAGGTTAGGTTAGGTTAGGTTAGGTTAGGTTAGGTTAGGTTAGGTTAGGTTAGGTTAGGTTAGGTTAGGTTAGGTTAGGTTAGGTTAGGTTAGGTTAGGTTAGGTTAGGTTAGGTTAGGTTAGGTTAGGTTAGGTTAGGTTAGGTTAGGTTAGGTTAGGTTAGGTTAGGTTAGGTTAGGTTAGGTTAGGTTAGGTTAGGTTAGGTTAGGTTAGGTTAGGTTAGGTTAGGTTAGGTTAGGTTAGGTTAGGTTAGGTTAGGTTAGGTTAGGTTAGGTTAGGTTAGGTTAGGTTAGGTTAGGTTAGGTTAGGTTAGGTTAGGTTAGGTTAGGTTAGGTTAGGTTAGGTTAGGTTAGGTTAGGTTAGGTTAGGTTAGGTTAGGTTAGGTTAGGTTAGGTTAGGTTAGGTTAGGTTAGGTTAGGTTAGGTTAGGTTAGGTTAGGTTAGGTTAGGTTAGGTTAGGTTAGGTTAGGTTAGGTTAGGTTAGGTTAGGTTAGGTTAGGTTAGGTTAGGTTAGGTTAGGTTAGGTTAGGTTAGGTTAGGTTAGGTTAGGTTAGGTTAGGTTAGGTTAGGTTAGGTTAGGTTAGGTTAGGTTAGGTTAGGTTAGGTTAGGTTAGGTTAGGTTAGGTTAGGTTAGGTTAGGTTAGGTTAGGTTAGGTTAGGTTAGGTTAGGTTAGGTTAGGTTAGGTTAGGTTAGGTTAGGTTAGGTTAGGTTAGGTTAGGTTAGGTTAGGTTAGGTTAGGTTAGGTTAGGTTAGGTTAGGTTAGGTTAGGTTAGGTTAGGTTAGGTTAGGTTAGGTTAGGTTAGGTTAGGTTAGGTTAGGTTAGGTTAGGTTAGGTTAGGTTAGGTTAGGTTAGGTTAGGTTAGGTTAGGTTAGGTTAGGTTAGGTTAGGTTAGGTTAGGTTAGGTTAGGTTAGGTTAGGTTAGGTTAGGTTAGGTTAGGTTAGGTTAGGTTAGGTTAGGTTAGGTTAGGTTAGGTTAGGTTAGGTTAGGTTAGGTTAGGTTAGGTTAGGTTAGGTTAGGTTAGGTTAGGTTAGGTTAGGTTAGGTTAGGTTAGGTTAGGTTAGGTTAGGTTAGGTTAGGTTAGGTTAGGTTAGGTTAGGTTAGGTTAGGTTAGGTTAGGTTAGGTTAGGTTAGGTTAGGTTAGGTTAGGTTAGGTTAGGTTAGGTTAGGTTAGGTTAGGTTAGGTTAGGTTAGGTTAGGTTAGGTTAGGTTAGGTTAGGTTAGGTTAGGTTAGGTTAGGTTAGGTTAGGTTAGGTTAGGTTAGGTTAGGTTAGGTTAGGTTAGGTTAGGTTAGGTTAGGTTAGGTTAGGTTAGGTTAGGTTAGGTTAGGTTAGGTTAGGTTAGGTTAGGTTAGGTTAGGTTAGGTTAGGTTAGGTTAGGTTAGGTTAGGTTAGGTTAGGTTAGGTTAGGTTAGGTTAGGTTAGGTTAGGTTAGGTTAGGTTAGGTTAGGTTAGGTTAGGTTAGGTTAGGTTAGGTTAGGTTAGGTTAGGTTAGGTTAGGTTAGGTTAGGTTAGGTTAGGTTAGGTTAGGTTAGGTTAGGTTAGGTTAGGTTAGGTTAGGTTAGGTTAGGTTAGGTTAGGTTAGGTTAGGTTAGGTTAGGTTAGGTTAGGTTAGGTTAGGTTAGGTTAGGTTAGGTTAGGTTAGGTTAGGTTAGGTTAGGTTAGGTTAGGTTAGGTTAGGTTAGGTTAGGTTAGGTTAGGTTAGGTTAGGTTAGGTTAGGTTAGGTTAGGTTAGGTTAGGTTAGGTTAGGTTAGGTTAGGTTAGGTTAGGTTAGGTTAGGTTAGGTTAGGTTAGGTTAGGTTAGGTTAGGTTAGGTTAGGTTAGGTTAGGTTAGGTTAGGTTAGGTTAGGTTAGGTTAGGTTAGGTTAGGTTAGGTTAGGTTAGGTTAGGTTAGGTTAGGTTAGGTTAGGTTAGGTTAGGTTAGGTTAGGTTAGGTTAGGTTAGGTTAGGTTAGGTTAGGTTAGGTTAGGTTAGGTTAGGTTAGGTTAGGTTAGGTTAGGTTAGGTTAGGTTAGGTTAGGTTAGGTTAGGTTAGGTTAGGTTAGGTTAGGTTAGGTTAGGTTAGGTTAGGTTAGGTTAGGTTAGGTTAGGTTAGGTTAGGTTAGGTTAGGTTAGGTTAGGTTAGGTTAGGTTAGGTTAGGTTAGGTTAGGTTAGGTTAGGTTAGGTTAGGTTAGGTTAGGTTAGGTTAGGTTAGGTTAGGTTAGGTTAGGTTAGGTTAGGTTAGGTTAGGTTAGGTTAGGTTAGGTTAGGTTAGGTTAGGTTAGGTTAGGTTAGGTTAGGTTAGGTTAGGTTAGGTTAGGTTAGGTTAGGTTAGGTTAGGTTAGGTTAGGTTAGGTTAGGTTAGGTTAGGTTAGGTTAGGTTAGGTTAGGTTAGGTTAGGTTAGGTTAGGTTAGGTTAGGTTAGGTTAGGTTAGGTTAGGTTAGGTTAGGTTAGGTTAGGTTAGGTTAGGTTAGGTTAGGTTAGGTTAGGTTAGGTTAGGTTAGGTTAGGTTAGGTTAGGTTAGGTTAGGTTAGGTTAGGTTAGGTTAGGTTAGGTTAGGTTAGGTTAGGTTAGGTTAGGTTAGGTTAGGTTAGGTTAGGTTAGGTTAGGTTAGGTTAGGTTAGGTTAGGTTAGGTTAGGTTAGGTTAGGTTAGGTTAGGTTAGGTTAGGTTAGGTTAGGTTAGGTTAGGTTAGGTTAGGTTAGGTTAGGTTAGGTTAGGTTAGGTTAGGTTAGGTTAGGTTAGGTTAGGTTAGGTTAGGTTAGGTTAGGTTAGGTTAGGTTAGGTTAGGTTAGGTTAGGTTAGGTTAGGTTAGGTTAGGTTAGGTTAGGTTAGGTTAGGTTAGGTTAGGTTAGGTTAGGTTAGGTTAGGTTAGGTTAGGTTAGGTTAGGTTAGGTTAGGTTAGGTTAGGTTAGGTTAGGTTAGGTTAGGTTAGGTTAGGTTAGGTTAGGTTAGGTTAGGTTAGGTTAGGTTAGGTTAGGTTAGGTTAGGTTAGGTTAGGTTAGGTTAGGTTAGGTTAGGTTAGGTTAGGTTAGGTTAGGTTAGGTTAGGTTAGGTTAGGTTAGGTTAGGTTAGGTTAGGTTAGGTTAGGTTAGGTTAGGTTAGGTTAGGTTAGGTTAGGTTAGGTTAGGTTAGGTTAGGTTAGGTTAGGTTAGGTTAGGTTAGGTTAGGTTAGGTTAGGTTAGGTTAGGTTAGGTTAGGTTAGGTTAGGTTAGGTTAGGTTAGGTTAGGTTAGGTTAGGTTAGGTTAGGTTAGGTTAGGTTAGGTTAGGTTAGGTTAGGTTAGGTTAGGTTAGGTTAGGTTAGGTTAGGTTAGGTTAGGTTAGGTTAGGTTAGGTTAGGTTAGGTTAGGTTAGGTTAGGTTAGGTTAGGTTAGGTTAGGTTAGGTTAGGTTAGGTTAGGTTAGGTTAGGTTAGGTTAGGTTAGGTTAGGTTAGGTTAGGTTAGGTTAGGTTAGGTTAGGTTAGGTTAGGTTAGGTTAGGTTAGGTTAGGTTAGGTTAGGTTAGGTTAGGTTAGGTTAGGTTAGGTTAGGTTAGGTTAGGTTAGGTTAGGTTAGGTTAGGTTAGGTTAGGTTAGGTTAGGTTAGGTTAGGTTAGGTTAGGTTAGGTTAGGTTAGGTTAGGTTAGGTTAGGTTAGGTTAGGTTAGGTTAGGTTAGGTTAGGTTAGGTTAGGTTAGGTTAGGTTAGGTTAGGTTAGGTTAGGTTAGGTTAGGTTAGGTTAGGTTAGGTTAGGTTAGGTTAGGTTAGGTTAGGTTAGGTTAGGTTAGGTTAGGTTAGGTTAGGTTAGGTTAGGTTAGGTTAGGTTAGGTTAGGTTAGGTTAGGTTAGGTTAGGTTAGGTTAGGTTAGGTTAGGTTAGGTTAGGTTAGGTTAGGTTAGGTTAGGTTAGGTTAGGTTAGGTTAGGTTAGGTTAGGTTAGGTTAGAGGTTAGGTTAGGTTAGGTTAGGTTAGGTTAGGTTAGGTTAGGTTAGGTTAGGTTAGGTTAGGTTAGGTTAGGTTAGGTTAGGTTAGGTTAGGTTAGGTTAGGTTAGGTTAGGTTAGGTTAGGTTAGGTT
>OW029925.1:28119-58119 GCA_932305915.1 Agriopis marginaria
CTAACCTAACCTAACCTAACCTAACCTAACCTAACCTAACCTAACCTAACCTAACCTAACCTAACCTAACCTAACCTAACCTAACCTAACCTAACCTAACCTAACCTAACCTAACCTAACCTAACCTAACCTAACCTAACCTAACCTAACCTAACCTAACCTAACCTAACCTAACCTAACCTAACCTAACCTAACCTAACCTAACCTAACCTAACCTAACCTAACCTAACCTAACCTAACCTAACCTAACCTAACCTAACCTAACCTAACCTAACCTAACCTAACCTAACCTAACCTAACCTAACCTAACCTAACCTAACCTAACCTAACCTAACCTAACCTAACCTAACCTAACCTAACCTAACCTAACCTGAACCTAACCTAACCTAACCTAACCTAACCTAACCTAACCTAACCTAACCTAACCTAACCTAACCTAACCTAACCTAACCTAACCTAACCTAACCTAACCTAACCTAACCTAACCTAACCTAACCTAACCTAACCTAACCTAACCTAACCTAACCTAACCTAACCTAACCTAACCTAACCTAACCTAACCTAACCTAACCTAACCTAACCTAACCTAACCTAACCTAACCTAACCTAACCTAACCTAACCTAACCTAACCTAACCTAACCTAACCTAACCTAACCTAACCTAACCTAACCTAACCTAACCTAACCTAACCTAACCTAACCTAACCTAACCTAACCTAACCTAACCTAACCTAACCTAACCTAACCTAACCTAACCTAACCTAACCTAACCTAACCTAACCTAACCTAACCTAACCTAACCTAACCTAACCTAACCTAACCTAACCTAACCTAACCTAACCTAACCTAACCTAACCTAACCTAACCTAACCTAACCTAACCTAACCTAACCTAACCTAACCTAACCTAACCTAACCTAACCTAACCTAACCTAACCTAACCTAACCTAACCTAACCTAACCTAACCTAACCTAACCTAACCTAACCTAACCTAACCTAACCTAACCTAACCTAACCTAACCTAACCTAACCTAACCTAACCTAACCTAACCTAACCTAACCTAACCTAACCTAACCTAACCTAACCTAACCTAACCTAACCTAACCTAACCTAACCTAACCTAACCTAACCTAACCTAACCTAACCTAACCTAACCTAACCTAACCTAACCTAACCTAACCTAACCTAACCTAACCTAACCTAACCTAACCTAACCTAACCTAACCTAACCTAACCTAACCTAACCTAACCTAACCTAACCTAACCTAACCTAACCTAACCTAACCTAACCTAACCTAACCTAACCTAACCTAACCTAACCTAACCTAACCTAACCTAACCTAACCTAACCTAACCTAACCTAACCTAACCTAACCTAACCTAACCTAACCTAACCTAACCTAACCTAACCTAACCTAACCTAACCTAACCTAACCTAACCTAACCTAACCTAACCTAACCTAACCTAACCTAACCTAACCTAACCTAACCTAACCTAACCTAACCTAACCTAACCTAACCTAACCTAACCTAACCTAACCTAACCTAACCTAACCTAACCTAACCTAACCTAACCTAACCTAACCTAACCTAACCTAACCTAACCTAACCTAACCTAACCTAACCTAACCTAACCTAACCTAACCTAACCTAACCTAACCTAACCTAACCTAACCTAACCTAACCTAACCTAACCTAACCTAACCTAACCTAACCTAACCTAACCTAACCTAACCTAACCTAACCTAACCTAACCTAACCTAACCTAACCTAACCTAACCTAACCTAACCTAACCTAACCTAACCTAACCTAACCTAACCTAACCTAACCTAACCTAACCTAACCTAACCTAACCTAACCTAACCTAACCTAACCTAACCTAACCTAACCTAACCTAACCTAACCTAACCTAACCTAACCTAACCTAACCTAACCTAACCTAACCTAACCTAACCTAACCTAACCTAACCTAACCTAACCTAACCTAACCTAACCTAACCTAACCTAACCTAACCTAACCTAACCTAACCTAACCTAACCTAACCTAACCTAACCTAACCTAACCTAACCTAACCTAACCTAACCTAACCTAACCTAACCTAACCTAACCTAACCTAACCTAACCTAACCTAACCTAACCTAACCTAACCTAACCTAACCTAACCTAACCTAACCTAACCTAACCTAACCTAACCTAACCTAACCTAACCTAACCTAACCTAACCTAACCTAACCTAACCTAACCTAACCTAACCTAACCTAACCTAACCTAACCTAACCTAACCTAACCTAACCTAACCTAACCTAACCTAACCTAACCTAACCTAACCTAACCTAACCTAACCTAACCTAACCTAACCTAACCTAACCTAACCTAACCTAACCTAACCTAACCTAACCTAACCTAACCTAACCTAACCTAACCTAACCTAACCTAACCTAACCTAACCTAACCTAACCTAACCTAACCTAACCTAACCTAACCTAACCTAACCTAACCTAACCTAACCTAACCTAACCTAACCTAACCTAACCTAACCTAACCTAACCTAACCTAACCTAACCTAACCTAACCTAACCTAACCTAACCTAACCTAACCTAACCTAACCTAACCTAACCTAACCTAACCTAACCTAACCTAACCTAACCTAACCTAACCTAACCTAACCTAACCTAACCTAACCTAACCTAACCTAACCTAACCTAACCTAACCTAACCTAACCTAACCTAACCTAACCTAACCTAACCTAACCTAACCTAACCTAACCTAACCTAACCTAACCTAACCTAACCTAACCTAACCTAACCTAACCTAACCTAACCTAACCTAACCTAACCTAACCTAACCTAACCTAACCTAACCTAACCTAACCTAACCTAACCTAACCTAACCTAACCTAACCTAACCTAACCTAACCTAACCTAACCTAACCTAACCTAACCTAACCTAACCTAACCTAACCTAACCTAACCTAACCTAACCTAACCTAACCTAACCTAACCTAACCTAACCTAACCTAACCTAACCTAACCTAACCTAACCTAACCTAACCTAACCTAACCTAACCTAACCTAACCTAACCTAACCTAACCTAACCTAACCTAACCTAACCTAACCTAACCTAACCTAACCTAACCTAACCTAACCTAACCTAACCTAACCTAACCTAACCTAACCTAACCTAACCTAACCTAACCTAACCTAACCTAACCTAACCTAACCTAACCTAACCTAACCTAACCTAACCTAACCTAACCTAACCTAACCTAACCTAACCTAACCTAACCTAACCTAACCTAACCTAACCTAACCTAACCTAACCTAACCTAACCTAACCTAACCTAACCTAACCTAACCTAACCTAACCTAACCTAACCTAACCTAACCTAACCTAACCTAACCTAACCTAACCTAACCTAACCTAACCTAACCTAACCTAACCTAACCTAACCTAACCTAACCTAACCTAACCTAACCTAACCTAACCTAACCTAACCTAACCTAACCTAACCTAACCTAACCTAACCTAACCTAACCTAACCTAACCTAACCTAACCTAACCTAACCTAACCTAACCTAACCTAACCTAACCTAACCTAACCTAACCTAACCTAACCTAACCTAACCTAACCTAACCTAACCTAACCTAACCTAACCTAACCTAACCTAACCTAACCTAACCTAACCTAACCTAACCTAACCTAACCTAACCTAACCTAACCTAACCTAACCTAACCTAACCTAACCTAACCTAACCTAACCTAACCTAACCTAACCTAACCTAACCTAACCTAACCTAACCTAACCTAACCTAACCTAACCTAACCTAACCTAACCTAACCTAACCTAACCTAACCTAACCTAACCTAACCTAACCTAACCTAACCTAACCTAACCTAACCTAACCTAACCTAACCTAACCTAACCTAACCTAACCTAACCTAACCTAACCTAACCTAACCTAACCTAACCTAACCTAACCTAACCTAACCTAACCTAACCTAACCTAACCTAACCTAACCTAACCTAACCTAACCTAACCTAACCTAACCTAACCTAACCTAACCTAACCTAACCTAACCTAACCTAACCTAACCTAACCTAACCTAACCTAACCTAACCTAACCTAACCTAACCTAACCTAACCTAACCTAACCTAACCTAACCTAACCTAACCTAACCTAACCTAACCTAACCTAACCTAACCTAACCTAACCTAACCTAACCTAACCTAACCTAACCTAACCTAACCTAACCTAACCTAACCTAACCTAACCTAACCTAACCTAACCTAACCTAACCTAACCTAACCTAACCTAACCTAACCTAACCTAACCTAACCTAACCTAACCTAACCTAACCTAACCTAACCTAACCTAACCTAACCTAACCTAACCTAACCTAACCTAACCTAACCTAACCTAACCTAACCTAACCTAACCTAACCTAACCTAACCTAACCTAACCTAACCTAACCTAACCTAACCTAACCTAACCTAACCTAACCTAACCTAACCTAACCTAACCTAACCTAACCTAACCTAACCTAACCTAACCTAACCTAACCTAACCTAACCTAACCTAACCTAACCTAACCTAACCTAACCTAACCTAACCTAACCTAACCTAACCTAACCTAACCTAACCTAACCTAACCTAACCTAACCTAACCTAACCTAACCTAACCTAACCTAACCTAACCTAACCTAACCTAACCTAACCTAACCTAACCTAACCTAACCTAACCTAACCTAACCTAACCTAACCTAACCTAACCTAACCTAACCTAACCTAACCTAACCTAACCTAACCTAACCTAACCTAACCTAACCTAACCTAACCTAACCTAACCTAACCTAACCTAACCTAACCTAACCTAACCTAACCTAACCTAACCTAACCTAACCTAACCTAACCTAACCTAACCTAACCTAACCTAACCTAACCTAACCTAACCTAACCTAACCTAACCTAACCTAACCTAACCTAACCTAACCTAACCTAACCTAACCTAACCTAACCTAACCTAACCTAACCTAACCTAACCTAACCTAACCTAACCTAACCTAACCTAACCTAACCTAACCTAACCTAACCTAACCTAACCTAACCTAACCTAACCTAACCTAACCTAACCTAACCTAACCTAACCTAACCTAACCTAACCTAACCTAACCTAACCTAACCTAACCTAACCTAACCTAACCTAACCTAACCTAACCTAACCTAACCTAACCTAACCTAACCTAACCTAACCTAACCTAACCTAACCTAACCTAACCTAACCTAACCTAACCTAACCTAACCTAACCTAACCTAACCTAACCTAACCTAACCTAACCTAACCTAACCTAACCTAACCTAACCTAACCTAACCTAACCTAACCTAACCTAACCTAACCTAACCTAACCTAACCTAACCTAACCTAACCTAACCTAACCTAACCTAACCTAACCTAACCTAACCTAACCTAACCTAACCTAACCTAACCTAACCTAACCTAACCTAACCTAACCTAACCTAACCTAACCTAACCTAACCTAACCTAACCTAACCTAACCTAACCTAACCTAACCTAACCTAACCTAACCTAACCTAACCTAACCTAACCTAACCTAACCTAACCTAACCTAACCTAACCTAACCTAACCTAACCTAACCTAACCTAACCTAACCTAACCTAACCTAACCTAACCTAACCTAACCTAACCTAACCTAACCTAACCTAACCTAACCTAACCTAACCTAACCTAACCTAACCTAACCTAACCTAACCTAACCTAACCTAACCTAACCTAACCTAACCTAACCTAACCTAACCTAACCTAACCTAACCTAACCTAACCTAACCTAACCTAACCTAACCTAACCTAACCTAACCTAACCTAACCTAACCTAACCTAACCTAACCTAACCTAACCTAACCTAACCTAACCTAACCTAACCTAACCTAACCTAACCTAACCTAACCTAACCTAACCTAACCTAACCTAACCTAACCTAACCTAACCTAACCTAACCTAACCTAACCTAACCTAACCTAACCTAACCTAACCTAACCTAACCTAACCTAACCTAACCTAACCTAACCTAACCTAACCTAACCTAACCTAACCTAACCTAACCTAACCTAACCTAACCTAACCTAACCTAACCTAACCTAACCTAACCTAACCTAACCTAACCTAACCTAACCTAACCTAACCTAACCTAACCTAACCTAACCTAACCTAACCTAACCTAACCTAACCTAACCTAACCTAACCTAACCTAACCTAACCTAACCTAACCTAACCTAACCTAACCTAACCTAACCTAACCTAACCTAACCTAACCTAACCTAACCTAACCTAACCTAACCTAACCTAACCTAACCTAACCTAACCTAACCTAACCTAACCTAACCTAACCTAACCTAACCTAACCTAACCTAACCTAACCTAACCTAACCTAACCTAACCTAACCTAACCTAACCTAACCTAACCTAACCTAACCTAACCTAACCTAACCTAACCTAACCTAACCTAACCTAACCTAACCTAACCTAACCTAACCTAACCTAACCTAACCTAACCTAACCTAACCTAACCTAACCTAACCTAACCTAACCTAACCTAACCTAACCTAACCTAACCTAACCTAACCTAACCTAACCTAACCTAACCTAACCTAACCTAACCTAACCTAACCTAACCTAACCTAACCTAACCTAACCTAACCTAACCTAACCTAACCTAACCTAACCTAACCTAACCTAACCTAACCTAACCTAACCTAACCTAACCTAACCTAACCTAACCTAACCTAACCTAACCTAACCTAACCTAACCTAACCTAACCTAACCTAACCTAACCTAACCTAACCTAACCTAACCTAACCTAACCTAACCTAACCTAACCTAACCTAACCTAACCTAACCTAACCTAACCTAACCTAACCTAACCTAACCTAACCTAACCTAACCTAACCTAACCTAACCTAACCTAACCTAACCTAACCTAACCTAACCTAACCTAACCTAACCTAACCTAACCTAACCTAACCTAACCTAACCTAACCTAACCTAACCTAACCTAACCTAACCTAACCTAACCTAACCTAACCTAACCTAACCTAACCTAACCTAACCTAACCTAACCTAACCTAACCTAACCTAACCTAACCTAACCTAACCTAACCTAACCTAACCTAACCTAACCTAACCTAACCTAACCTAACCTAACCTAACCTAACCTAACCTAACCTAACCTAACCTAACCTAACCTAACCTAACCTAACCTAACCTAACCTAACCTAACCTAACCTAACCTAACCTAACCTAACCTAACCTAACCTAACCTAACCTAACCTAACCTAACCTAACCTAACCTAACCTAACCTAACCTAACCTAACCTAACCTAACCTAACCTAACCTAACCTAACCTAACCTAACCTAACCTAACCTAACCTAACCTAACCTAACCTAACCTAACCTAACCTAACCTAACCTAACCTAACCTAACCTAACCTAACCTAACCTAACCTAACCTAACCTAACCTAACCTAACCTAACCTAACCTAACCTAACCTAACCTAACCTAACCTAACCTAACCTAACCTAACCTAACCTAACCTAACCTAACCTAACCTAACCTAACCTAACCTAACCTAACCTAACCTAACCTAACCTAACCTAACCTAACCTAACCTAACCTAACCTAACCTAACCTAACCTAACCTAACCTAACCTAACCTAACCTAACCTAACCTAACCTAACCTAACCTAACCTAACCTAACCTAACCTTTTTTTTTTTTTTTTTTTTTTTTTTTTTTTTTTTTTTTTTTTTTTTTTTTTTTTTTTTTTTTTTTTTTTTTTTTTTTACGTGGGGAAATGCGTTTATGCATACCCACCCATCAGTAGAGACGGGCAGGTGATGTCGGACTCGGCACCAGAGTGGTGCCCCTACCGACTAAAACCCCACGATGGTCTTTCTTCACTGACCTTAAAATGACAGGGGTTGCGGGACCGCTATCGTATTCACCACAACCCCGTCAATGCCAATGTCCGCCCTTTTAGGGGGGGACTCATCTCGGGAGGGGACAAAACCCAACCCATTCTGCTCCAAGGGTGTGCTTGAAGCACACGATAATTCGCCGTCTTTTGGGCGCATCCAGCGCTCCCTATCCTTGATAAGGAGCGCTGGATGCGCTTGCATCCATCACCCCAGGCCCTCCAAGTGGAGACGGAGTCCTGTTGGCTCGTCTTCGTAAGCGCGCTCTTCGGCGCGGATGGGCAAGGGGGTCAGCTTCCCTTTCTCTTTCCTCAGTTTCCCTCCGTGACATCACCGTCTCACTGAAGGAGACCACAGCCTCCCATGACCTCTCTTCTTCGACCATCTTGGTTATGATGGTCGGCAAAGAGAGGTCAGCTCCCACAATTGCGACCAGGTCCCGTCGTGGCTCTTCTTCTCCCGGGCATGCCTCCAGCACATGCTGCGCGGTGTCTTCCGCGCAGCTGCACCGGTGGCACTCCGGGGTCTCTTCCCTTCCGGCTACGTGATACAGGTACCTTCCAAAACAGCCGTGTCCAGTGAGCACCTGTGTCAGCCGGAAAGTCAAGGTACCGTGCTCCCGCCGGACCCACTCTGCGAGTACGGACCGGATTGCCTCAAGGAGCCGTTGAGCCCCGGTTCCTCTCCGAGCAGGTCCCGCGAGGAGCCCCTGCTTCCAAGTCTCTATAGCCCTGGCCCGGGCATCATTGCGCCATCGTACCACCTCTTGTGGTGCTGGGCGTAGATCTCGCTCTCTCGCATGCGCTCTGCGCCAGTAGACCTTCGACAGCAGTTCAGCGTCCAGGTTCCACGGCAGTGATCCCGCGAGGACGCAGGCCACCTCATGCGAGAGTGTACGGTAGCCCCTGCACACTCTCACGGCCATCACGCGCTGTGTTCTGTGAAGGAGTGCAATTTCCTTTCGGTCAAGAGACTCTGCCCATATCGGGGCGCCATATAAGGCCATTGAGCGTACTACCGCCACATAGAGGCGGCGGCAGCTTGCATTCCCCCCACCAATGTTTGGAAGAAGGCGGCTCAGTGCTGCTGCGGTGCCCGTCAGTTTGGGGGCAAGTTGCTGCAGATGTGCACTGAATCGCCACCTGCTCTCAAGTACAACACCTAGGTACTTTAAAGTCGGCCTGACGGCAATAGAGGTCCCACCAACTATTATGTGGGATCCAACAGGTGGCGCTCTTCGTGGACCATGAAAACAAATGGCCTCAGATTTGTGGAGCGCCACCTCCAGCCCCAGCCGCCGGATCCTCGCTACCACCGCCGCGACTCCAGCCGTTGCCAAGATCGCTGCCTCTTTATACGTTCGTCCCCGGGCGGTGACCAACGTGTCGTCAGCGTAACACACGACATTGACGCCACGAAGGTTAGCGCCTCGAAGGACCCAGTCGTATCCAATGTTCCACAGGTGTGGCCCTAGAGCCGACCCCTGCGGAACGCCACGCGTCATGGGGCTTCTCTTTTCCCCGTCCTTAGTTGGGAAGACTACCTCCCTGTCCGAAAGATAGTCCCCTATGAGGCGCTGGAGATATTGGGGCACGCGATGGTGCCCGAGCGCTCCCAAAATTGTGGTCCACGGCAGGCTGTTGAATGCGTTGGCTATGTCCAATGACACAGCCAACATCACCCCGCCATCGGAGCACGCCTCCTCGGAGAGGTTTCGGACGCATTTTATCGCATCAATCGTCGAGCGACCTCTCCGGAATCCGAACTGGGCGTCAGCCAAATCGGGGCCAACCCTTTCCAGGTGCTTGACGATGCGGGCAGCAACGACTCGCTCCAGCAGCTTGCCCGCCTCGTCAAGCAACACAATCGGGCGATATCCCGAGGGCTGATCGACCGGTCGTCCCTCCTTCCGAAGGAGAACAAGCCTTCCTCTCTTCCAACGTTTGGGGAATCTTCCCTCTCGCATACAGCGGTTGAAGAGATCCCTCAGGCGGGGTCCTAGAGCGTCCTCAGCGAGGGCCCATGCACGACCTGGTATGCCATCTGGCCCGGGTGCCGTGTTCTTGGCCCTCATTCGCAGGACTGCTGCTCCCAATTCTCCTTCCGACACATCAGGGGGCTGCTCCTCTTCCTCTCCGGTAATTACTCTTCGCGTTGCATCCGTTGTGGGAGGGACAAATTCCGTTCCCGGTCTATCGGGAAACAGTCCCTGCACCACTCGCCAGAGTATCATCGGCTGCAGCGTACTGGTGACGGGAGGCGCCCAAGGGCGAAGCTTTTGCCTCGCTATCAAGTAGGGGCGCCCCCACGGATCTAGCTCCAGAGTCTCCAGCAGCTGCTTCCACGCATTCGCCTTGGCTTCGGTGATTGCAACGCGAAGAGCCTTGGACGCCTCTCTATAATCAGCATAGAGGACATCCAACTCAGTCAACTCCTGGCGTCTTCTTCTCCGGTATCGCTGGTAGCGACGACGCTTCTCCAGACATCGGCGTCGAAGTTCGGCAATTTCATCCGACCACCAGTAAACCTGGCGCTTGGACGGCAAGGTCTTAGCACGGGGCATAGCGGTGTCACAAACGTGGGCCATCGCCTTGCACAGCGCATCCGCCTCCACATCTACATCTACGGGCTCCAAAGGAGGGGCGTTCCAGGCCTGAACAATAGCCGCTTCCTGTAGCAGCTCCAAATTTAGGCGTTTCAAGACCCACCGTGGGCCGGACGCAGGCGAGACCCGCTCATGATCCTCCGTTGTCGATGAGGAGACGCTAAACTGGATGTAGCGATGGTCGGATAGCGTCTCCTCATCCACCAGCACCTCCCAGTCACGAACACGATGCGCAATTTCAGGGGTGGCGAACGTCACGTCGACCACCGACCCGCCCCATCGCCGTACGCACGTGTTCTCAGTCCCTCTATTGAGGACGCATAGCCCGGTTTCCACCAGCCACTCCTCGACTGCCCTTCCCCGTACATCAGACATCGGGGACCCCCACGCCACAGATTTGGCGTTGAGGTCCCCAAGGACGACGACAGGGTGGGGGCGACTTTGTCCCACCAAGGTTCCAACTTCAATGAGAAAATCCTCAAATTCGGCAAAAACCCTGTTTGGGGAGAAATACACCCCCACAACAACCACCTCACCAACCAAGGCCGCGACGAACCCTCTGCCCCTTATCACACCATCGAGGGTGGGAGAATGCACCGGGGACTGCGTAGTAATTGCCACCAGTCCGTCAAGGTCCCCAACCCAGTCAGATCTAGACGGGACCACATACGGTTCGGCAGCCACAGCCACGTGTGTCGACCGCTCAGCCATACATTGCAGGAGGAGATCCTGCGCACGGGCGGAGTGGTTGACATTCGCCTGGAGGAAAGTTAGTGTCATACTAATTTTCCTCCATGCAAACCACCTGCTCCGTTACTGGGCCAAGCGGCTGTGACTTGGCCTTGGCCTTAGTCGCAGCGGGTTTCCTTCTCCCCCCTGTCTTCAACGGGGGCTTGGCGCAAGCCTTGCCCCCGGAGAGGTGGTTAGCCGGTTTCTCCGCAGCTGCACACAGAGTGCAGTGCGGCGCGGCAGAACATCCGCTGGCCTTGTGGCCCTTTTGTCCGCAGCGATGACATTCATCACTGCGGTCTATCTCCGACTTACACTTGGCCCTAACATGTCCGAGTGCAAGGCATTTGTAACAGCGACGCGGTCTAGCGTCTAATAGCTGGACCCGCGCCGAAACCCATCCCACCATTACACGACCACCACTAGCCACTATCTTTTTGGCAGCCACGATAGGGCACCTCACAAAGGCCGTACCCATTCCTGCTGGGCCCGTCCTAATTTCACCCGTTTTAATGGATGATGGCATGCACCCTCCGGTTTTGGCAAGGGCCTCTGTAAGCTCGTTGGGAACTACAGAGTCATCCAAGCCACTCACACGCAAGTCCACGGTGGTGGTCGGTCTTGACACCTGTATTACCCCTGACGCTTGGAACGCCTCCTTCAGCTTTTCAGCCAAGGAGTCCGCCATTCCCTCTTTCTCCACACCGGAAATTTCAAAGATGCGTGCTCCCGTGGCCGCTGCTCTCATCTTCAGGGGTGGCATCCCGAGAGTCGCAAGATCTATACGGCTCCTGGCTTCCGCTAATACCTTGGCATACGTTATGCCCTTCTCCATTGCCTCCGGCTGCAGCGTGATCACTACGGCTGCAGTGCGAGGGGGGCGGAGTTTAGCCACTTTCGCCTGCGTGGTTTGTTCACGGGTCCGCACTGTTGGTGGGACCGGTTTCGGAACCTGGTTTCGCTCGGGAGCGGACGACCTTGTCCTTTCATTCCCCACCATTCTGCCACGCGTTCTTCGCCCTACAACTTCAGACCATGGCCCCAGTGTTGTACGAGTCACGGCCGCAGTCTCTGGCTCCGCTTGGGGCACGTCACGTCCGGTGATGGTGGCCTCGGGCTGTTTGCCCTTAGCCACGGTGGTGTTGTTTCCAGGTTTCCCCTTCTTACCCTTCTTGCCCTTACGGGTTTCGGGGGGAAGGGGATTTGTCATATCCATGACCGCAGGCATCCCCGACTGACCAGGCTGCGGCTCCAGGATCGGGACTTTCCGGAATTCGTTCCTTCTGTTCCCGACTACCACGGAAGCCGCAGGGGCCACGGGGTTCCTGCGGTCGGCTGCAAGTGGAGGGCGAATGCGCTTTTCGGGCAGGAGGCGCTCCTCCATGGCCTCGAACCGCGCGCTCATCATTCCACCGACCTGACGTAATATATTCTGTGTCAAGTCCTCACCCTGGGGTCCCGGCGCCTCAGCCCTGCCGGGCGATGAACGCTCGGGGGGTCGCGGCACAGGAGCGGCAAGCGATTGCAGCATCTCTTTCCGGAGCTCCACCATCTCCTTCCGGAGCTCCTTAACCTCATCCTGCAGGCGCATGTTGGCAGCCTGCAGCCTCCTGGTTTCGTCCGATGAGGACCTCTTGCGGAGGTCCTCTACTGCCTCTTTAATGGAGGCAGCCGCATCCTTAAGGGCACGCACAAACGTGCCCTTGATGTTCTTGGACTTCGTAGCCACCGATTCGATGATGGCCACGGAGTCCAAGACCCTCTTATTAAGTTCGACGGCCAGGGGCTCATCCCCCTGCTCCGTCGACTCTGATGACTCCGACATTCGGTCAGAGGCCGCTCTTGACAGACGGTGTGTCCGGGCCATTCCGGCAACTTCTTGCTCGGCCCGGAGCTCCATCTCCTCTCGCTTTGCGGCCACGAGAGCCGCTTTAGCTTGGGCGAGGCCGACGTACTGGCCCGTTGTGGGCGGTCTGCCTCTGCCTCGCTTTTCCTTCGCTGCTATAACTTTCGCAGCCGGAGCGTCTGACCCGCTATCAGAGTGCGAGCAGCTGTCGCCGCCACTTTCTCTTGTGCGTGCTCTTGTCCGCTTCCTCCCCTTTTGAGACGTCTGTGAGATTACAGACACACAAGATGATGTGTCTGACTCATCACCTTCTAGGTTTTCTCCCTTTCCCTCTGTGAAGTGTGGTTCAATTCCCTCTTTTTGCAGCACTTCACTCTTCTTCATCCGATCCGTATTGTCTTCGATGTCCATATTCTTGCCATTGTCGTCGTTGTTTTTTGAAAAGCGGTTGATGCCCCCCCCAGAATACGAGGGGCAGCCTCCCTTGGGAGAGTGGGATTCTCCGTCGGCAGAACCGACGGTACCCACCTGGGGTAGTATTTTCTTTTTGCAACTCGCCATTGTTTTGTGGTCAGTTTAAAGGCCTGACAGCCTGGGTTGGTGCCCTCGCGACTGCATTTTTTGTTGTTACTCCCTGCAGCCATGCGTCCCATCGCCGGGCACTAGAAACTTGGGATTAGGATTATACATACATAGAATACATAATATATTTATAAATATATACATAAACATACACATAAACATGTTCGCAACGACAGCCCGCACACCCGTCCCCATCGCTACGAAAGTAGACAAAGGGGAGACGCACACGGACTGTCGTCGCGAACACCTCCACGTCGATCCTAGTTAGGACCAACACTGAAGCTCTTGAGCCTCACCATGTCTCATCCACTGTGCCCTATGCTAACTTCATAGGGACACGCGGAGAGAAACTCCCTGACTTGCGTCATCGCCACTCAGCACAGGGCCGAGACGCCAACCAACTCCCGACAGGCTTCCCTGTCTGCCCACTCCCGCTCGGCAACGCCGAGTCCCTTCCCCATCTTCTGCGCGCGCTCCTAATAAAAGCTTAGGGGCGTGCGCAGAAGTTACCCACCCCAGTCCGGACTTTAGCTACGGCCAACAAGATCTCCAATCTTAGGAGAAGTTATTGACCGTACCCAGGGTGCACCCGCCCAATCCAGTACCATCCCCCCGGATTAATGAATTCGCAAAGGATAGTACTGGATGAGCTTCGAGGAGGTAGCCGGCACCGCACCCCAACCTAACCTAACCTAACCTAACCTAACCTAACCTAACCTAACCTAACCTAACCTAACCTAACCTAACCTAACCTAACCTAACCTAACCTAACCTTTTTTTTTTTTTTTTTTTTTTTTTTTTTTTTTTTTTTTTTTTTTTTTACCCAGGAAAATCTTTAATAGATACCACCGGCCAGGGGGGGCACGGTGGTTATGTGGGAATCTCCGTCAGAAGGACGGCCTACCCACTAAAAACCTGGGGTGTCCCTCAAATCGCCTAACATCAGGGTGCGGTACAGACTGTCGTACTCCCCGCAGCCCTGATGAGCGCTGGTCCTGTGGACCCCTTCACAGGAGTCTGGGACTCCTCCTTCTCATATGGCGATGTGTCGGACACGTGACACATCGCGCATACATGGAACTCTTGAAAGTGGGCGCCGGGTTCCCCCGAACCTGGCACCCAGAGTTTCTCTGGGGACTGGAGAGGGCCACGTGGTAGTGGCCGTCGCCGATGCCCAGTCGTCCGTCACGTCCTAGGCCACATCCATCCTACCCGGCGCTGGAGCAGCGCTGGGTGGATGGGGTGCTTTCGCACGCGGGGTACCACGCCCCGATGTGGCCGTTCCTTTCTTTTTGGGAGGCGGTGCGCATCCGCTGCTTCCCAAGCGATGGCCGGCCGGCTTACCTGCTGCTGCGCATACTGCGCAGTGCGGCTCGGCCGAGCAATCGCCCGCCTTATGGCCAGGTTGGCCGCATCGGAAGCATAGGTTGCTCCGATCGGCCTCAGCCTTGCAATGCTCCCGGACGTGTCCCACTTCGAGACACCGGAAGCATCGCAAGGGTTTCGGCGTCAGCAGCTTGACCTGCACCGAAACCCAACCCACCAACAAACGGCCGCCCGTCAACACCTTTTTGGCTGCAGCCACTGGGCACCGCACAAAAGCGGTGCCCAGGCCTGCGGCACTGCGGCGGATTTCACCGACTTTGACCGCGTCGGAGCAACACGCCCCGACGCGGGCAATAGCCTCCGCCACCTCCCGTCCAGTTGCTGAGTCATCCAGGCCGGAAATGCGCATGTCTGCACACTTGACCGGCCTGGTGACTCGTATGTCCAGACCGAGGAACACCTCTCTAAGCTTTTCAGCAAAGGAGTCCGCCTTGTCCTCGGTGGCCTCGCCGTATACCTCGAGCATCCGGGCCCCAGTCATTGCCTGACGGAACCCGACATGCTCGATCCCGAGCGAGGCCGTGTCTATTTTAGACCTTGCCATCAGCAAGGCCTTTCCATACGTCAGGCCCTTCTCCGCGCCTTCAGGCTGAATCGTCAGCACGATGGCTGACGATTTTGGGGCGCGGAGTTTAGGTTGCCTGACCTTGTTTCCCGTCTCTTTGGTGGTGCGGCGCGGCTGCGCGGCTTTCGCTTGGGGCTTAGACCCTTGCGAAGGAGCCGGTGTTGCCGCATCACCACCCTTCTTCTTCTTGCGACCCCTCTTGGCCACCTCCACCCAGCTCACGCCGGGCTGGACTTTGGCCATTTGGGGCGCGTCACGTCCGGTGGTGGCCGCGGGCTGTTTGCCCTTGGCCATGGTGTCCTTTCCGAATTTCCCCTTCTTACCCTTCTTACCCTTGCGGGTTTCAGGGGGAAGGGGATGGGTCACGTCCATGACCACAGGCATCCCCGACTGACCAGGCTGCGGCTCCGGGATCGGGACTTTCCGGAACTCGTTCCTTCGGTCCACGACTACCACGGAAGCCGCAGGGGCCACGGGGTTCCTGCGGTCGGCTGCAAGTGGGGGGCGAACTCGCGGTTCGGGCGGGAGACGATCCTCCAACGCCTTAAGCCGCGTGTTCATCATGCCCCCGACCTGCCTCAAAATCTGCTGCGTGAGCAGCTCGCCTGTGAGTCTCGGCGACGCAGCCCTGCCGGGCGAAGATGGCTCGGGGGGCTGCGGCGTGGAGAGAGCACCAGGCGTTCCCCCGCGCATTTCCTTTCGGAGGTCAACCATCTCCTTGCGGAGTTCGTTGACCTCCTCCTGCAGTCGCTTGTTGGCGGCCTGCAGTCTCCTCGTCTCGTCCGATGAGGACCTCTTGCGGAGTTCCTCCACCGCCTCCTTTATGTAGGCCGATGCATCCTTAAGGGCACGGGTAAATGTGCCCTTAAGGTTGCCGGACTTTACGGCCACCGATTCTATGATGGCCACGGAATCCAGGACTTTCCTGGCCAGTTCCGCGGCCAGAGGCTCATCCTCCTGCTCCATTGGGGCCGGGCAGCTCCTTGGAGTGCTCGACCTCGTCAGACGTTGCGTCCGGGCCATATCCGCAACCTCTTGCTCGGCCCGGAGCTTCATCTCCTCCTTGTGGGCGGCTATGAGAGCCGCCTTGGCTTGGGCGAGGCCGACGTATTGGCCCGTGGTGGGCGGTCGGCCTCTGCCTCTCTTCTCCTTGACGGCAACGACCTTTGCTGCTGGAGCATCTGACCCACTGCCAGAGCTCGAGCCGCTGTCGCTGCCGCTTCTCCTCGTCCGTGGTCTCCCACGTTTCCTCCTATCGCTAGGTGCCGCTGAGCTCAGCGACACGTAGCTCATACACGATGAGTCGTCCGACCCATCATCGTCGGGGACTAGCCCCTTTCCCTCAGTGAAGTGTGTTTTTACAAAATCTTTATTAGGCATTTTGTTCCCACGAGTATGGGGGAAATATGCGGTCCACCCGGGCAGTGCCCCCTGTACCCGGGTAAGTCTAGGGTTTAACCCGCACGAGGCTTCGACTGGGCCTCTGCGGGGAACGCAGTAACGACCAACCAACCCGGTGGCCATGCAGATTCTCGCGCTGCGCCGCCGCTTAACCTTCGGGGTGATTTTTTATAGAGGTTTTCTTCCTCGCGGCCCGGGCGGTTAAGCCAAGGCCCTCGGTCCCATCGCACGCGCCAAGACATGACTGTCGCAGCAATCGGGGTTACGATCTCCGACGTTAAGCCCGGCAGTAGTGTAAGTACATACCGGGCACATCCCTCCCCACCCATCCACTGTGCCCTCTGCTGATCAGAGGGACACGCGGAGGGCCCTCTGGCTCAGGCACACGTGCCTGGCCCCGCTCAGCCTCCTGCCGAGCACCTTCCCCAGCTTCTGCGCGCGCTCCTAATAAAAGCTTAGGGGCGTGCGCAGAAGTTCCCCCCTAGTCCGGACTTTAGCTACGGCCAACAAGATCTCCAAACTCAGGAGAAGTTATTGACCGTACCCAGGGTGCACCCGCCCAATCCAGTACCATCCCCCCGGATTAATGAATTCGCAAAGGATAGTACTGGATGAGCTTCGAGGAGGTAGCCGGCACCGCACCCCAACCTAACCTAACCTAACCTAACCTAACCTAACCTAACCTAACCTAACCCAGTCGCGCCCTGGCATCCGACAGGCTCACTACGTGCCCGGAGTTTTTTTTCCAAAATATTTTAACATTTTTTTACTCGGCCCGTGCATAAGAAATTGTTTTAAAAATACTTAATTGACGTGCACCGCAAAGAGAAATATATATTCCTTTGCAGAAACAAGTGAGTGAAGTCCGTGTTTAAAAATTTGGAAATTTGGACCATTTTTGACCGAATCATTGAAGAAAAACCGGAAAAAACCACAAACAAAGTCGACAAAAAGTTTTCAATTCGAAACGCTGCCAGATCTACAGTGACGACCTACACTTTTTTAAGTGCAACTTGAAGGGTCTTTGAGAGACCTGGAACTGGGCTGAGTCCCGGATTTTTCCCGGGTGAACTCGCCACGGAAACCGGGAAAACCTGAATAAACGCGGAAACCAGCACCAGGTTCCAGAAGAGGTGGACCAGCCGAAGGACTACGACCAGAAGCGGGAGCTGGGAAGGAGCCGGGAGACACTTTTTCAGGCTGAAAATTGCGAAGAAATTGGAAGATTTAGAGAATCTAAAAATAAGGTATTTTTTGGAAAATTGTAATAAACCCAGTTGATCTATGACTGGTACTTTTTAATATTTTAATAGATCCGGAATTTCAAGTTTTATCGTTGTATTAAGTTTCAGATTTTTGTCATTTATTTTCAAAAAGATACAACGTTCGTAGCATATTTTAGAATAAAATTAACAGACAATATTTTTAAATTCCGTTCCTGACAAGAACCTAATTTCGGGTGGCCAGTCAGACCCTTAAGGTAATTGTGTTATTGGTCCCGTGGGCCACTGAACCACAAGGTTGAAACCCGTTGGAATTAGATTTTTAAGAGTAAAGACCCGGAAGTTGTTCGATTCCGAAAGTGCGTCATCGGGCGCCTGCTTCTTTTACTAGGGGTAGGTGTTTCGGGGGCTCAAACTCGGGAACGGGGGGTTGAAAATTGATTTTGCCGCCGCAGAAGCTATTTTTTGCGGAGGACGAACCAATAGACACCAGAAACCGGTTCCTAGCTTGATCTTTCGGTGGGGTCATTTTCGAAATCGAATTACGCAAACAGGTTCTTTAACAAAAGTAGTTGTAAATTTATAAGAACAAAAAGTATTGGTAAAATTTTTGAACTTTTATGTAACTGTAAATAGTAAAACATTCTTTAAATTATAAACTGTATCTAGTAAAAACATAATATTTGTGTATTGGATTTTTGGCGTCAGCCTTTTCGGATTTGTGACATTTCAGGCGGAACCTTCCCTGTTTACCAACCGCAAAATAACATTGTAACTGAAACTGCACCGAAGTGGTGTGGGTCACAAGTTTCTAACTAGAAAAAAATTGTGATCTAACAGTGTAACCTCTACTTACACTATCTGTGAAGTCCCCGGCCAAGTCGCGTCTAATCTGTTTAGTATATAAATCGAATATAAACGTGGGTACCCTACTTTTATATTCGTACCCACTTTTTAATTTACTTTGTTTCATTTTTCTTTGTATTGATAATTATTTGGGCTTTGTTGTGTTGTAGTTTATGGTTGTACAGTTGTGAGACTCGGAATCGCATCTCCCCCCCCCCCCTTACTTTGACCCCTCCTCTCCCCAAAAAATATTTTGTCAATTTTGGAGCATAGACACATATACATCCGTACTTATACCCCCTACAACGTCGTTTATCTCCCCGGCTAAATTGCTTTTAATTGGCTTAGTACCTACTATTATTTTCACCCACTTTTTAATTTATTTTATTTTGTCCTATATCTAACTTAACTGCGTTTGGGCTTTATTGTATTATTTGCAGCGTGTAACTCAAAATCGCATCTTCCCCCATTTTTAGACCCCCTCCCCCACCTCGAAAATTATTTTTTGACCAATTTTGTTTCACACACAGACACTTACATAAGTACTTCCCCAATCGAACGTAAAAACTTAAAATCAAATCGGTCCATTTTTAAACAAGCTACGGCGTCCGAAAGCCGAGCGAGCGCCTGCATTCCTCCGTTATCAGTCGAGTGATAGTGGAGTTATTTCCCGGCCACAGAAGACACAATAGTCCCAGCGCCGTCGGTCGGCCATTTTGAAACACAGAGGCTAAGCCCCGCCCCCGACCGCGAGAGGCGGAGCCTGCCGCGCGCCATCTCCTCCGTCCCGTACTCCCCTCCCGCGCCGCGCGCGTCACCCGCACGTTGCCTTACACCGCGAGCGGGAACCCGGCGTGGTGGTGAGCGCAACACCGGCCGCGCGCTTTGAGACGCCGTATCTCGGGAACGGCAAGAGATAGGAGCATTCTGAGAACAAAATTGGCATCTATGTACTACGTACATAGTGTTACATATATACATTGACCATCCAAATTTCACTAGAAAAATTAAAAATTTTAGATTATTAAATATACATTTTTAAATAAACTCGGACCGATCACATAAACATTTAAACTAGTAAAAATAATAATACATATATAAATAACATATCGTTAATATATACATACCGGGTCTGAAGTGCAGTGCGGCGTGTTTGTATCGTGGCGTCGGACACCGGGAGTGTTGTTGTACCGTAGTTCTGCCGCTGTAGCTCTGCTGCGCTCCGGAACTTCTGGAATTAAATAAAACTAGCTGTATATAGACACCTACATACCTCCCTGTGACCGCCGCGACGACCGGGGGCCCGTCCGCTGTCCGCCGCAACCGCTTCCTGAAACATAAGTAAATATATTATTAAAATCAGTAGGTAAATTAAAATTATCAATTAGTTAAGTGAAAGACTTGTTCTGTTCTTTTGACAGACATTCCTATTTTATATACTTGTACTTTTATTTTCTGACAGAGCGCTTTACACGCTCTTAAAGACTAGCAATATAATTATAATTGTGTTAACCGCGTATGATACATCATATTGTGCCTGACTAGGTATATTGTTGTCTGACTGTAAACAGGAGGCCAACTGCCAACACTGACTACTTCATATCTCCCCGACCAGGGCTAGTGGCCTACATACAACACTATTGAGTGGGTTCATTGCGTAACACATAGTTACGTACAGTAGTGCGTGAGTTGACAGCGCTCCTCGGCCGGAGCAGGCCGGCGCCGACACACACTCACCTGAGTAGCTCCGCACGCGCCGACCACCTCCGCAGGAACCGGGACCTGAAACATAAACAAAACATTAATAAATATAACACACAATATTATTGTTATTGACATTATTATTATATATTGACTATTTTATTGACTATTTTATTGCAACTTGTGTTAAATTTTTTAAAACTTTTACAAATCTATCTAAATATAATTAACCCGCGAGTGGTACCGACAAGATCATCTTCCTCCTTTCCTCTTCTCTCCCCCCCTCAAACAATTAATGTATCGAACTCCCGTTAAACCAAATACCACAATGGACCCAAACGAAACGGTGACTCTGTCCGGTACAGAGAACGCCATCAGGGACGACTCACTGACCCGGAACGTCAGACGAAGCATCGGCGACTGGGAAACCGGGAAACCGGACCAGAAGCGAGCTAGTCCGACGCCTCCTCGTAAAACCATAACAGCCGCGCCCGTCATCCCTCTCCCGAAAAAGACGATCGCAGCAGCGTGCCCCCCGCGGACCAAACTGGCCGCTGCAGGCAAACAGCTGACGAAGGCGACCGAGTGCTCGCCCAGGGTCGACAGCGGTGACTACGCCGACAGGACGGCGGAGGCGAGAGCACGCGTCCACAGGGTGAAGGCAAACCTCAGCCTGTCCGGCAACCTGAGACGTGACGTCAAGGAGGAGGTGCATCTGGACATCGACCGTCTCTACCAGCTGGTGGAGGAGGCGGAGGCGGTCAATGTTCAGGGCACGAGAGACACGTCCGGGGAGCCGAAGGGGGTACCCGAAGTGGGACTCAGAGACGACATAAAACAATTGGACAGGATTATAGAAAACCAGATGGAATTGATACGCGAAAGTAACAAACTGGCTAAGGAAAACAGTGACAAAATAGAATCACTGAAGGAGAGCCTCGAACAAAGGAGCTACGCTAGCGTCGCGGCGGCGCCCACCCGGAGGCAGCTACCGGAGTATACCGCGCTGCACTCCGTGGTGGTCACCGCCAAGGACGAAGCGCAGAGCGGGGAAGAGGTGCTCACCACCATCCGGAAGGTGGTGAACGCGAGAGACGGGGACGTTCAGATAGAACGAATTCGCAAAGCGAAAGATAGGAAAGTTATAGTGGGCTGCCGCACTGAGGCAGAAAGGCAGAAGGTTAAGGATAAGCTGGCAAAGGCAGAAGGATTAAACGTGGAAAATATGAAAAATAAAGACCCATTGGTGATCCTCAGGGACGTATTACAACACAACACGGACGAGGAGGTGTTGGGGGCCCTGAGGACACAAAACAAAACTATCTTCCGCGACCTCAGCGCAGACGACGCCAGGACAGAAGTGGCGTATAAGAAGCGAACCAGAAACCCGCACACCTGTCACATCGTGCTGAGGGTCTCCCCCGCACTGTGGCAACGTCTGGTCCACACCGAGGCAGTCCACATAGACCTGCAGAGGATACGAGTGGCGGACCAGTCGCCGCTCGTACAATGCTCTCTGTGCCTCGGGTACGGACACGGCCGGCGGCTCTGTAAAGAGACGCTGCCGAAGTGCAGCCACTGCGGAGGCCCCCACATGAGGGACGGGTGCGCGGAGTGGCTCGCTCATGTGCCCCCCTCCTGCTGCAACTGTCTGCATGCAAAGCTAGACAAGACGGAGCACAGCGCCTTCAGCGCGGAGTGCCCAATCAGGCGGAGATGGGACGCGCTGGCCAGAGCCACTGTAGCTTACTGCTAAGGTGGTCCCGGCGGCTAACTCTGACTCAGCTGTTGCGAGGCCATACATCGTAGCTCAAGCTAACTTGCAGCGGATGCAGTTAGCGACCGATGAATTAATGCTTGAAGCAACAAATTCGAAGGTGGCCTTCGCACTGATCCAGGAGCCATACATCGGAGCCACGGGTCGGGTGAAAGAGTATCGGGGGGTGAGGATCTTCCAAAGCGTGAAACCGGACGACGGCCCGGTCAAAGCAGCGATAGCTGTATTCGACGGTGACCTGGACGTCGTCCAATGCCCTGATTTCACCACGCCTAACATCGTTGTGGTGAAAGTCAGGACGAGCGCATGGGAGATCCTCGCGATCTCCTTCTACTTTGAACCCGAGCCGACTCCGATAGGGCCATACTTGGACCAGCTGACCAGAATAGAGCAACACTTTGGCCGCCAAACACTAATGGCAGGAGATGCCAACGCAAAAAGCGCCTGGTGGGGTAGCCCTATTATAAATCAAAGAGGCGAAGACCTAGCTGGATGCTTCGAAGACATGCGCCTGCAGGTACTCAACAACAGCACCATCCCTACCTTCTACACTGTTAGAGGAGGGAAAGTATACAGTAGCTACGTGGACGTCACGGCCTGCTCGGCGGAACTGCTGGACCTGGTCGACGACTGGCGACTGGACGAAGGCATGACGAGCTCCGACCACAACACCATACTTTTCGAAATTCATCTAAAAAGATCTAAAGGCATAAAAGTTTGTAGAACAACGCGAATCTATAATACTAAAAAAGCAAACTGGGCCCAATTTCATGAGAAATTGGACCAGTTGCTCAACGAAAATAATATTAACGATTCGCAAATAAATAAAATAGCAAACAATGAGCATTTAGAAAATATAATACATACATACATAAATACAATAAAAGAAACTAGCAATATTAGTATACCCAAAATAAAAATCAAAAATAAAAATAACTTACCATGGTGGTCAGAAGAGCTCGTCCGGCTGAAGAAGGAAGTCGCCACCAGGAAACGTAGAATCCGCTGCGCAGCGCCGGTCCGGAGAGCCAGAGTAGTCGGTGAGTACCTGCAAGCAAAAGAAAAGTATGAACACGAGGCCAAACTAGCACAGACAAGAAGTTGGAAGCATTTCTGTGAGAAACAGGACAGGGAGGGGGTATGGGAGGGGATTTATAGAGTTATAGGTAGGGTAACAAAAAGGCGAGAGGATCTGCCCCTCGTCGAAAATGGGAGAGTCCTGAGCCAAAACGAATCGGCTGAACTTCTGGCCAGAACATTTTACCCAGAAGACGACACAGCGGAAGACAACAACGACCACAGATTAACAAGAATAGAAGCCGAAAAAGTAAACAGTTGGACGCATGCTGAAAAACATGACCCGCCGTTTACTATGGTAGAGCTTATGGCATCTGTGGAGAGTTTTAACCCCAAAAAAGCACCCGGTGCCGACGGAATAACAGCGGACATCTGCAAAAAAGCAATCCTTCAAAAACCGGGGATTTGCCTATCACTGGCAAATAAATGCCTAGAGTTCGGATACTTCCCTACCATCTGGAAGGAGGCGACCGTAGTGGTTCTCCGGAAACCTGGGAAGGACGACTACACAGCGCCGAAATCCTACCGACCGATTGGCCTTCTGCCAGTGATGGGCAAAATCCTGGAAAAACTGATTGTAGGCCGAATAAAGTGGCACCTCGCACCAAGGTTGAGTACTTGCCAGTACGGGTTTATGCCCCAGAGAAGCACGGAAGATTCCCTCTATGACCTGATCCAGTATATTCTAGGCAAGTTACGACAGAAAAAACTGCTAGTTATGGTATCATTGGACATAGAGGGAGCCTTCGACAGCGCCTGGTGGCCTAAGATTAGAACCCGTCTGGCTGAGGAACAATGTCCAATAAATATCAGAAGAGTGGTGGACAGCTACCTGAGAGACCGCAAGGTGCGGATCAGGTACGCCGGAGAGGAGGTCTCCAGAATCACAACGAAAGGTTGTGTACAAGGATCGATCGGCGGACCGATCTTCTGGAACCTCCTCATCGATCCACTGCTCCAAAGCCTGATAAAGCGAGGTGACTACTGTCAGGCATTTGCAGATGACGTGGTGCTAGTCTTCGATGGGGATACTGCGCTGGAAGTTCAGCAACAGGCAAATGCCGCCCTCGCACATGTCCAGGAGTGGGGTGTACAAAACAAGCTGAAGTTCGCTCCGCATAAAACAAATGCAATGGTCCTGACGCGAAAGCTGAAATTTGACACCCCACACCTGAGCATGGGCGGAGTCGACATTGCCTTGACGAACGAAATGAAGATCCTGGGACTCTGGATCGACCACAAGCTGACCTTTAACACCCATGCAAGCTACATCTGCAATAAGGTGTCAATGCTGTACAAACAGCTATCCAGAGCCGCCAGGGTCAGCTGGGGCCTCCACCCGGAGGTAATTAGAGTAATCTACACGGCAGTAGTAGAGCCAGTGGTCACGTACGCAGCCAGTGCATGGGCGCCGGCGGCAGAGAAACGAGGGCTCCGGAAGCAACTCAACGCATTACAACGGGGATTTGCGCAAAAAATCTGTAAAGCCTACCGGACGGTCTCTCTGAACTCGGCACTGGTCCTGGCCGGGCTCCTACCCCTAGACCTCAGGATACAAGAAGCCGCAGCTCTGTACGAGGCTAGGAGGGGGGTAGCACGGCCGGAGCTAGGAGACAGAGAGATCGAGCGGAGGTTAGCTTACACAGATTCCCCACACCCGGCAGAGCACAGAGGGAGACAATTCATTTGCCTGGACGACCAAAATGCCGTAGACAGGTACAGTGGGCATGCAGTACGAATTTACACTGATGGCAGCAAAATTGAAGGTAAAGTTGGAGCGGCATATTCCCTTTGGAAGGGTGCCGCCGAAACTAAAAACCGAAAATTTCTGCTGTCATCATACTGCACGGTCTACCAGGCTGAATTGTTAGCCCTCTGTAAAGCCACCGAAGAAATCACAAGAAATCCGGAGCCCAGCGCCGGAATTTATAGTGACTCGCGGTCAGCACTGGAAGCAGTGGTCAACAACAGCTCGCTCGGTCCCCTCGCAGTCCAAATCCGTAAAAACCTTCAACAGTGCAGCAGCCAAAATAAGGAAGTCCAGTTGTACTGGATAAAGGCGCACGCAGGACTCGAGGGGAACGAGAGAGCAGACAGTCTGGCCAAAGACGCGGCCCTGAAATCCAAGACCAAACCAAACTACGAGCTTTGTCCGATTTCATTCGTCAAGCGACAGATCCGAAGGGTCACGCTCGACGAATGGAATCGGAGATATAAGACTGAGCAAACCGCAAGCATCACAAAAATTTTCCTACCTGATGCGGTCTTGGCTTTCAGGCCCGTGAAAAATATAAAACCAACTGGCCTGCTCACACAGATCCTCACAGGGCACGGTGGGTTCTCCGAATACCTGCACAGATTCAAGTGCAAAGAGAGCCCATCGTGCATTTGTGAACCAAACAAACTCGAGTCAGTTCCCCATATCCTAATAGAATGCCCAATATTTTGTCGAGAAAGGTTCGAGGTTGAACAATTGATCGAAACTGAATTAAAAATAGAAAACATAGCCCAAATTATAAATAGTAAAGAAGCATGTGAAAACTTCTTAAAGTTCTGTATATATATAACAAATAAAGTAGTGATTAGAAATAAGTAATAGATAAATAAACAATGTTAAACACATATATTATTATATAAGTGCACTAACATAGAGATAAGAGAAAGATGTATAATATTATAGTGATTAGATTAAATATAGAACTTAAATAAATAGAATAAATGTTAAAAGATAATATAATTTTAAGAAATAAATTGTCAACTTCAGAGAGCGAAAGCCTCTCTAAATAATAGAACCTAAAATAAAGATAAAAATGTACTTATGAATAAAACCACATAGTTTAAGATGTAACCTATTAAAGTCAAAATATGTTATGTAATAAAAAACCCTGATCATGTTAGGGAGAAGCTCGCGGGCCGGGCCTACAAGCGCCCGGACAAAAAAAAAAAAAAAAAAAAAAAAAAAAAAAAAAACCTAACCTAACCTAACCTAACCTAACCTAACCTAACCTAACCTAACCTAACCTAACCTAACCTAACCTGATCTCGAACACCTGACCAGGATCTCTGAAGAACTGGGGCCAACGAGGTTGGTATTTGGCGGTGACGCAAACTCAAAGAGTACCTGGTGGGGGAGCAGGGTCATAGACCACAGAGGCGAAGACATGGTGGGGACTCTCGACGAACTGGGCCTCCAGATCTTAAATTCAGGGAATATTCCTACCTTCGACACAATAAGAGGCGGTAAGCGGTACCATAGTTACGTTGACGTCACAGTTTGTTCGACTGATATGCTGGACCTGGTGGAGGACTGGAAAATTGAAGAAAACCTCACGAGTTCGGATCACAACGGCATTATTTTTGGCATAAAACTACACAAATCAAAAGGTACACACATTACAAGAACAACGCGACATTACAACACAAAGAAAGCAAATTGGTCCCAGTTTCATTCGAAACTGGACCAATTAAAAGCTGAACACCAACTAACACACACACAAGTAGAACACATTAACAACACCGAACAAATAGAAGCAATAGTAGACAGTTACACAAAAGCAATAACACAAACATGCACACACACTATACCCAAAAAGAAACACAAACAAACACTTACCATGCCGTGGTGGTCCGAAGAACTCGCAGAGCTGAAGAGACAAGTCACCACCAGGAAACGTAGAGTACGATGCGCCGCGCCAGTCCGTAGAGCGAAGGTAGTCGAAGAGTACCTGAAAAAGAAAGAAGAGTATGAGTTAGAGGCAAACAAGGCAAAGATAAAAAGCTGGAAGGATTTCTGCGGGAAGCAGGATAGGGAAGGGGTCTGGGAAGGAATTTATAGGGTGATAGGAAGGACGAAGAAAAGAGAGGAGGACATACCACTACAGGTTGAAGGAACAGTGTTGGACGCGAAAGGCTCTGTAAAGTTGTTAGCAGAAACTTTTTACCCAAAAGACCTAGTAGAAAGCGACAACACTGAACATCGCAGAATTAGGATGGAAGCGGAAAGAGCAAATGATGAACTACAAGATGAGCTATGTGATCCACCATTTACGCAGGCCGAGCTTAATTCTGCGATGAATTCCTTCAATCCTAAAAAAGCACCCGGTTCCGACGGTTTTACCGCGGACATATGTCAAGAAGCGGTAAAGAACGACCCAGACCTTTTCCTAAAAATCCTGAACAAATGCCTCGAAAATGGTCATTTCCCTAGTCCTTGGAAGGAGGCCACCGTTGTTGTGTTACGGAAACCGGGAAAAGACACGTATACTGCCCCGAAATCATATAGACCTATAGGCCTCCTCCCAGTACTCGGAAAGATATTTGAAAAGATGTTGGTCACCCGGATCAAGTATCACCTGTTGCCGAAGATGAGTACTCGACAGTACGGATTCATGCCCCAGAAGTGCACCGAGGACTCTCTCTATACCCTGATACAACACGTCAACACCAAGTTGAACCAAAAACGGATGGTCACGATAGTATCATTGGATATAGAGGGAGCCTTCGACAGCGCATGGTGGCCAGCCATCAGAGTCCGACTGGCTGAGGAAAAGTGTCCCGTAAACTTGAGGAGGGTGATCGACAGTTATCTTCGAGACCGTAGAGTTAGAGTAAGGTACTCTGGGGAGGAGTGCGTTAGGGATACAGGGAAGGGTTGCGTGCAAGGTTCTATTGGAGGCCCCATTTTATGGAATCTGCTTCTAGACCCGCTTTTAAAAGAATTAGAAAAGAGAGGAGACTACGTGCAGGCGTTTGCGGATGATATTGTTATGGTTTTCGATGGCGAGTCGGCGCAGGGGATTCAGGGACATGCCAATGCTGCACTTGAACATGTTAGGGCGTGGGGTATCAGAAATAAGCTAAGGTTCGCTCCACACAAAACAGTGGCAATGCTTATCACCCGCAAGCTGAAATACGATACACCACGCCTGAGCATGGGCGGGATCGATATTGGCATGTCCAAAGAAATCAAACTGCTCGGACTCACCATCGACGATAAGTTGACCTTCAACACACACGCTGCAAACGTCTGTCGTAAAGCTCTAAACTTTTACAAGCAACTGTCTAGAGCTGCAAAGGTTCAATGGGGTCTCCAACCGGAAATAATAAGAACCATATACACGGCCGTAGTGGAACCCACAATCTTATACGCCGCAAGCGCATGGGCGCCTGCTACAAAAAAGATAGGGATCAAGAAACAGTTTGATGTAGTGCAACGTGGCTTCGCCCAAAAAATTATTAAGGCTTATAAAACGGTTTCTCTTAACTCGGCGCTATTACTCGCTGGGTTGCTTCCTTTGGACATAAGAGTTCGGGAAGCAGCCTTGCTTTTTGAAATAAGGAAAGGTTATACCCAGCGAATAATAGGAGATCGAGAAATAGAGAAACCGGTGCCCTTCACAGCCATGCCTCATCCCGCGCAACGGCTGAATTTGGAGTTCACATGCCTGGCAGACGGAGCAGCATTGGAACGGTACTATAATAGTGACCTGAATATATTCACAGATGGCAGCAAAATTCAAGGGAAAGTCGGCGCAGCACTGTCTCTCTGGGATGGTGCCGGCGAGATCAGTACCAAAAAGCTGAAACTGCCAGATTGCTGCTCCGTGTACCAGGCTGAGCTACTGGCTTTGGCCGAGGCTACAGATGAAGCCATAAAAGCCCCAACAACCAGCTGCAACATCTATTGCGACTCAAGATCCGCCCTCGAAACCGTAACAAATTCCACTTCCTCCCATCCCCTCGCGGTGAAAACAAGAGCAAATATATGCAAGCTTAAAGAACAGCACAAAATACTGAGCCTATTTTGGATTAAAGCACACGCGGGGCTGGAGGGAAACGAGAGGGCGGACGAGTTAGCAAAAAGTGCAGCGCTACATAAAAAAACCCGACCAAACTATGATAGCTGTCCGGTTTCATTCGCCAAACGACAAATCCGAATGGAATCGATTGACGAATGGAACCGGCGCTATTGTGACGGACAAACTGCAGCGACGACCAAAGTCTTTTTTCCGTGTGCAAAACAGGCGCACCGCCTTGTAAGGAAAATAAATTTTGACCCCAAAGTTATACAATTATTAACAGGGCACGGCGGATTCTCCTCGTACTTGTACAGATTCAAGTGCAAGGAGAGTCCGGCGTGCGACTGTGACCCTGCAGTAGAAGAAAGCGCCCTGCACGTTGTCATAGATTGTCCAATTTACTGTAGGCAGAGATTTGATTTAGAAATGGAGATAGGTGTAGATATAAGAAAGGAAAATTTAT